>ONZH01018317.1:0-70164 GCA_900303285.1 Rhinella marina | reverse complement strand
TACACTCACCGGCCACTTTATTAGGTACACCTGTCCAACTGCTCGTTAACACTTAATTTCTAATCAGCCAATCACATGGCGGCAACTCAGTGCATTTAGGCATGTAGACATGGTCAAGACAATCTCCTGCAGTTCAAACCGAGCATCAGTATGGGGAAGAAAGGTGATTTGAGTGCCTTTGAACGTGGCATGGTTGTTGGTGCCAGAAGGGCTGGTCTGAGTATTTCAGAAACTGCTGATCTACTGGGATTTTCACGCACAACCATCTCTAGGGTTTACAGAGAATTGTCTGAAAAAGAAAAAAACATCCAGTGAGCGGCAGTTCTGTGGGCGGAAATGCCTTGTTGATGCCAGAGGTCAGAGGAGAATGGGCAGACTGGTTCGAGCTGATAGAAAGGCAACAGTGACTCAAATTGCCACCCGTTACAACCAAGGTAGGCAGAAGAGCATCTCTGAACGCACAGTACGTCGAACTTTGAGGCAGATGGGCTACAGCAGCAGAAGACCACACCGGGTGCCACTCCTTTCAGCTAAGAACAGGAAACTGAGGCTACAATTTGCACAAGCTCATCGAAATTGGACTGTAGAAGATTGGAAAAACGTTGCCTGGTCTGATGAGTCTCGATTTCTGCTGCGACATTCGGATGGTAGGGTCAGAATTTGGCGTCAACAACATGAAAGCATGGATCCATCCTGCCTTGTATCAACGGTTCAAGCTGGTGGTGGTGGTGTCATGGTGTGGGGAATATTTTCTTGGCACTCTTTGGGCCCCTTGGTACCAATTGAGCATCGTTGCAACGCCACAGCCTACCTGAGTATTGTTGCTGACCATGTCCATCCCTTTATGACCACAATGTACCCAACATCTGATGGCTACTTTCAGCAGGATAATGCGCCATGTCATAAAGCTGGAATCATCTCAGACTGGTTTCTTGAACATGACAATGAGTTCACTGTACTCAAATGGCCTCCACAGTCACCAGATCTCAATCCAATAGAGCATCTTTGGGATGTGGTGGAACGGGAGATTCGCATCATGGATGTGCAGCCGACAAATCTGCGGCAACTGTGTGATGCCATCATGTCAATATGGACCAAAATCTCTGAGGAATGCTTCCAGCACCTTGTTGAATCTATGCCACGAAGAATTGAGGCAGTTCTGAAGGCAAAAGGGGGTCCAACCCGTTACTAGCATGGTGTACCTAATAAAGTGGCCGGTGAGTGTATATTGCCCAACATTGGGTACGGTAGCAACAAGAAGACCAAACACATGCTGCCCACAGGGTTCCGCAAATTCCTGGTTCACAATGTCAAGGAGCTCGAGGTTCTGTTGATGAGCAACAAGTCCTTCTGTGCAGAAATCGCCCACAACGTCTCCTCAAAGAACCTAAAGACCATTGTGGAGAGAGCGGCACGGCTCGCCATCAAAGTGACTTACCCCAATGCCAGACTGCGCAGCGAAGGGAACAAATAAATATCTCTGTGGTTATTTGTGCTAAATAAAAGTTAAATAAACACAAAAAAAATTGATCTGTTCTTGTGCCTGATCCACCCAAGTTGAATCTGTCCCATCATGAGAAAGTCCCCCCAAGGAGTCCCCACTGTAACTTGCTTCCCATACAACTACCTCACCCCCCGACACCTGTGTCTCGCCATTGTCCACCACCTCCTCAGACAACACTGGTAAATCCCCACTGTCAGCACACGGAGACTGCAAAAGGTCTTGCGAATTGGGGCAGAGAATGTTCTGGGCTAGCACATCAGAGAAGGGGTGACTATGGGGTTCCAGGGAGTACGTGTCCACATGCAATCTCCATCCAAAAAGTCATACTGAGTCTCACCACCATGCTTTACACTGCAATCATATTACTGAGGCTCACCACCATGCTTTACACTGCAATCTTATTGAAAGACAGACAATCAGGGGTTAAGCGCCAGGTTGTCAGGCAGCATTTTTAAGTGGGTCACCATTACCGTGTCTCTGAAAACTGCCTTGGGGTCATCGCCAGACTATTTTTATGAAAGGCCATGGGGTTCTATACACACAGTGCTGATGGAAGCCCATCAGCCTTTTTAAACACAATTGAATCTGTCCCATCATGAGAAAATCCCCCCAAGGAGTCCACAATGTAACTTGCTTCACTTTCAACTACCTCACCCCCCGACACCTTTGTCTCGCCATTGTCCACCACCTCCTCAAACAACACTGGTAAATCCCCACTGTCAGCACACTGAGACTACAAAAGGTCTTGCGAATTGGGGCAGAGAATGTTCTGGGGTAGCACATCAGAGAAGGGGTGACTATAGGGTTCCAGGGAGTACGTGACCACATGCAATCTCCATCTAAAAAGTCATGCCACACTTGTTCGAACCCATAATTGACAATTGTACCGGTTGATACTAAATTTTTAAGTTGGGGTCCTGGGTCGTCATTCTAACTCCAGCCGGCTGTTGTCACCACCACACACGCTATCCCAGGGGGCACTCCTCTGGCTCTTCCAGCTCAACCTCCTTCCCCCCAGCCTTCCCCCCACCTACAGGCCCTTTCTCCAAACAATTTACCCGGATAGAGGACGTATTAGATATTATACTGATTTTTGTTTGTTCCTCTTTTAATTGGCTCCTGACCTGTGATAGGCAGAGCATGGACACGTCCCCTTAGCTGCAGTAGAAAAGACACTCCCCTGGCCAGAGCAAGCTCTTTTTCCTTTTCCGTGTTCGAAAAATCCATGAAATATATGGTCCCAAGATAGGGGACGTATACGGTATTAAACTGAGAAGAATCGATACCACACATACCCCACTTGGAAAATTTGGGGTAATGGTGGGATTAGGCAGCCTCAGAGGCATCCATGCATGCTGCCCCTGCTGTTTCCTGTCCATTTCCGTGGTGTTTCCATCATTTTCTGAGGTTTCCAGGTTTTCACCCAGCCTTCCCTAGGCAGAGCCTTGGTCCCCTGCAAAAATGCTCGAGTCTCCCATTGACTTCAATGGTGTTCGTTATTCGAAACGAGCACCAGAGCATCGGGAAAAGTTTGACTTGAATAACGAGCACCCGAGCATTTTAGTACTCGCTCATCTCTATCTCAAACGTATATCTGAGCCTATAGTGTGAAATTTATTGCACTAAAATGTTTGCATAATTATGTTTTTGATGTATTTTTGCCTAGAAATAATTTTTTTACAGGTTCATCAACACTTTAGCCTTCTTTTTCAGGTACTGCAATGTGTTCTATTATGTACTTTTTGTATGGTGTTTTTAGTAAATTATGCACTTAGCCGAATAACTAACAGTGAGCACCTTACTTTTCTACCTCATATCGACTGCCTCTTCTGAGTACTTTACGCCGCGGCCTAGCGTTGTGCATGCGTATGACGCAATCGCAAGTCAATAGTACGCTAATTTTCCGGACGCACTTTGTACACTAATGCTTACGCATACAGTTAGGTATGTTCGTAATTTGTGCAGCAATGTTCGCAAAACAACAATTATTTTTTAATGCAAATTTGACTGAATAAATTTGTGTTCTCTAATCTCGTCATGATGACATCTCATCACAAAAAACAATAGTATCTTTCCACCAGCCCAGGTGCAAATTCGCATATGTGGGTGCACACGGCTACCCATATCAGTTCCCCTGAGCTGGTGGTAAAGCTTAGAATCAAATAAAAAGTAATTATGAGTTCAGATATAATCAAGGAGACACAACACAAAATTATTATGATTTTTAAATACATTGCTCCTCGAATCCAGATAGTATGTGGGGGATTGATGTATACAGAGCCTCAACGTCTATTGATGTTAGGTATGTATTGGGTTTAATAATGATCCCCTCTAATATTTTTAATAGATCAGTTTTGTCCTGAAGATATGATGATAACGTAGACAGGTAAGGGCGTAATACACGATCAATGTATGCCCCTGCATGTTGGGATAAATTGCCAACACCCGCCACATAGGGTGACCTTTTAGAGGGTCCAAGCCCTTGTTGCTTCTACCCTAGGATGTGTAGGTAACAAATATTCAATCTCTTTGCGGCTAATAAATTTATCTTCCAGGGCTTCCTGTAACATGATAGACAACTCAGATTTGTATTGTAGAGTAGGATCATATCTCGACGCCTCATAATTAGTTTTTTCAGACAAAAGGGCCATTTACATTTTTTATATTGTTCATGATTCAGAATACACATCACTAGTCAGACCACACATGGAGGACTGTGTACAGTTCTGGGCTCCTGTGAACAAGGTAGACATAGCAGAGCTGGAGAGGGTTCAGAGGAGGGCAACAAAAGTCATCACTGGAATGGGTGGACTACAGGACCCAGAAAGATTACCAAAATTAGGGTTATTCACTTTAGAAAAAAGACGACTGAGGGGAGATGTAATAACTATGTATAAATATATCAGAGGTCAGTACAGAGATCTCTCCCATCATCTATTTATCCCGAGGACTGTGACTGTGACGAGGGGACATCCTCTGCGTCTGGAGGAAAGATGGTTTGTACACAAACATAGAAGAGGATTCTTTACGGTAAGAGCAGTGAGACTATGGAACTCTCTGCCTGAGGAGGTGGTGATGGTAAGTTCACTATAAGAGATCAGGAGGGGCCTGGATGTATTTCTGGAGTGTAATAATATTACAGTTTATAGTTACTAGAGAGGGGTCGTTGATCCAGGGAGTAATTCTGATGCCTGATTGGAGTCGGGAAGGAGTGCTTTCCCCTAAAGTGAGGAAAATTGGCTTCTACCTCACAGGGTTTTTTTTGCCTTCTTCTGGATCAACTTGCAGGATAACAGGACAAACTGGATGGACAGATGTCTTTTTTCGGCCTTATTAACTATGTTACTATGTAAACTTCTCCACAACTTTATCCCTGACCTGTCTGGTGTGTTCTTTGGTTTTCAGAGTGTATTAATGTTCAGTAATAGTGTTGAGCGAGCATGCTCGGCCGAACTCGCTGTTCGACTGAACATGCCTACGCTCGGGTCCGCTCATTGTTCGGCCGAACACCGAGTGTACTCGAGCGCAATCCTCGAGTCCCCTTCCCCACACCAAGAAGGCAGCAGCAGGCTGTAACTATTAGGCTGGGAGGGGCCAATAACCGTGTCCCTTCCCACCCTGGTAGTGACAGGCTGCCGCTGCTGGTTGTATCTGGCTGGAGAAGGAAAAAAGGGGGGACCCCGACACACACACTTATAAAATATTTTATTGAAATAAATACTCCCCCAGACCCCTGTTTGACCATTTTATTTAAAAAATAAAAAAGCTGGTTCGACGTAATCCAACAAATCCGACGTAGTCCTCTACATTCATGATCCTGAAAAATAGAAAACAAACAAACAAACAAACACTAACCACTTACCTCCTCAGGCTTCTTCTTTGTAGTAATTCCTCCCGTCCAGCAGGCGGCGCTGTGGTAAAACTTACCACTCTGCGCACCATCTTCCTGCTGGACGGGAGGAGGGAGCTGTGTCTGTCTTTGTACTTTTTAAAAAAAATTTGGGCACTTGTGTAAACCAGGCCGGGGGGTGCCTGGTTTACCCCCATAGACTTCAATTATGCTCGGGTGCTCGGCTGAGTACTCGAGCACCCCCGAGTGCTCGGCCAGAGTACACGAGCGTACGAGCATCTGGGTGCTCGATCATCACTATTCAGTAACAAACGTCTGAGGCCTTCACAGAACAGTTTTAGTTATAGTGAGAATAAAATACATTACACACAGGTGAGGTGAGGTCTGAAGGCAAATGGTCACACTGGATTTTATTTAGGGTTATCAGAGTACCCCAAACTTTTCATATTTTTATTTATTAAAAGTTTTGGAAACTTTGTATCATTTTCTTCATACTTCATACATACTTTCTCTTTTTTGATGCTTTATTACATAAAGTCCCAATAAAATTAAAAAAAAAAAACCTTTAAGTTTGTGCATACTTTTTACCATGATTTCCTATTTACAATATCTAGAAACATTTTCACTTTTTTACTTTTAGATTCATAACTTTAAAACTCAAATGTTAAAAGTGTGAGTGTTCCCACCAGAGGCCATTAGTGAAATCTCCTCGGCTTTCCTACGACAGTGTTTTACAATATATTTAATCTATAAAAAGAGCTCCCGGTGATAATCTTATGTCTTGTCTGTATCTCAGACAAGAAGAAATTGTTTTGCTCTGTTACACAGAAAATCCTCAGGATTTTCTTGTTCTGCTCTTCCCTCAGCTTTGCAATGTGAATTCTGTGTCCTGATGTATACAGGAGTAGGTATATCGATGGGTTTATGCTCAGGTTTATATTTATGGGTTTATGATCAGGTTTATATCTACAGGTTTATGCTCAGGTTTATATCTACGTGTTTATGGTCAGGTTTATATCTACAGGAGTAGGTATATCTGTGTGTTTATATCTATGGGTTTATGATCAGGTCTATATCGATGGGTTTATGCTCAGCTTTATATCTACGGGTTTATGGTCAGGTTTATATCGATGGGTTTATGCTCAGCTTTATATCTACGGGATTATGCTCAGGTTTATATTGATGGGTTTATGCTCAGGTTTATATCGATGGGTTTATGCTCAGGTTTATATTGATGGGTTTATGCTCAGGTTTATATCGATGAATTTATGCTCAGGTTTATATCTATGGGTTTATGTTCACATCTATATCTATGGGTTTATGCTCAGGTTTATATCTATGGGTTTACTATATGTTAACATCTATATCTACGGGTTTATGCTCAACTTTATATACATGGGTTTATGCTCAGGTTTATATTTAAGGGATTTATGCTCAGCATTATGTCTGTGGGTTTATGGTCATATTTATATCTATGGGTTTATGGTCAGGGTTATATCTATGAGTTTATGCTCAGATTTATATCTAAAAGTTTACACTCAGGTTTATATTTATGGGTTTATGCTCAGCTTTATATCCATGGGTTTATGTTCACATCTATATCTATGAGCTTATGCTCAGGCTTATATCTATGGGTTTACTGTATGTTCACATCTACATCTATGGGTTTATGCTCAGGTTTATATTTAAGGAATTTATGATCAGCTTTATATCTATGGGTTTATGGTCAGGTTTATATCTACAGGTTTATTGCCAGGCTTATATCTATGACTTTTTGCTCAGGTTTATATCTAAAAGTTTATGCTCAGGTTTATATTTACGGGTTTATGCTCAGCTTTATATCTATGGGTTTATGTTCGCATCTATATCTATGGGCTTATGCTCAGGTTTATATATACGGGTTCAGAATTTATTTTCATTAACATCCAGAAAAGACAATCTGTCAACAAGCTTTCATATTCTCTTATAAAATAAAATAGAAAAAAAATGTTTATGCTGAGCTGCGAACCATGAATGTTCCATTGTCTTTGCCTGTTCATCAGATGAGCCATGGCTTACACTATTTGCAAATTAATTGCCAAATAATCCACAGTTAAAAAAAATGAAGGCTTTTTGTTTTTTTTTTAAAATTGATTAAGTAAATTGATTGAGTAAATTCTAAAACCAGAGTGCAGGTAATATTTGACTCAATCTCATAATTCAAAGGTAAGAACAAAACAAATAAAGGATTTATTACATTATGGGATAGTTTACATGTTAGATTATAATAATAATAATAATAATAATAATAATAATAATAATAATAATAATTATTATTATTATTATTATAATTATTATTATCATCATCATCATTTGTAAGCTCCATTACTTTAAATTATTTCACAAAATTTACTTTTTAGAGATTGATATTTACTAACTATAAACAAAAACCCTTATGATTTTATTAAAAAAGTGCTCAATACAATCCGGGCAGTACTCACAGTAGGTTCTTGTAACCTCTTACAGACTGTTTGAAAGAATTTTATTTAAATATCACAAAAAAATATTTATTTTTTGTGAGCACAATTATCTCACAGTAAAATACAGTAATAGAGGGCATAAATACCAAACCTCGTCATCATGAAGAGTAATCATAAAGCATAATTCTATCAATCTGTGCCAAAAATCAATCACATTATTTAAATTATTAATTAGAATAATACAAAAAACTTCTCTGACCATGCAGTTCAGCAATTCCAGTGCGATGACTGAGATTCTGCTCTTGGGATTTCAGAATGTACAAAGTTTTAGGATTTGTTTCTTTCTCCTACTTCTGACCATCTTCGGTGTGACGGTATGTGGAAACCTCCTCATCATTCTGGTGGTGTCCTCCAGCAGATCTCTCCACTCTCCCATGTACTTCTTCCTCACACAGCTCTCCTTCACAGATATTCTACTCTCCACCACCATCGTACCCAACATGCTCTACATTGTGTTGCATAAAGGCACTTATGTGTCATTTATAGGATGTTTGACTCAATTTTATTTTTTTTTAACCTCAGAATCATTGGAAAGTCTTCTACTGACTGTGATGTCCTATGACAGGTATCAGGCCATCTGTAACCCTCTACATTACAATGTGGTCATGAACCTCACATTTTGTGTACGAGCCGTTTTCTTTTGTTGGATGATGATGCTTGTAGTTACACTGACTCTTTCAGTATCAGTGAGTCAATTGCAGTTCTGTGGACCAAATGTCATTGACCATTTCTTCTGCGATTTAGATCCATTACTTGAACTTTCCTGCTCAGATACTTTTTTTGTTAAACTAGAAGACATGATATTGGCCGTACCATTTGCAGTTTGTCCATTGACTGTGATTCTGGTCTCATATGTTTATATTATTATCACCATACTGAAGATCCCATCTGTGACCGGGAGGCAGAAGACCTTCTCCACCTGCAGCTCTCACCTGGCCGTGGTGTCTTTATATTACGGGTCACTTATTACTATCTATTTATTCCCAAATAAGGGAGATGTAAAGAAAATCCTCTCCCTGTTCTACACTGTAGTGACTCCACTTCTCAATCCTATGATCTACAGTCTGAATAACAGAGACATTAGACATGCCTTTAAGAATCTCAAGAGTAAAATGTGCCTGTCTTTTAAATGAGTTGATAAATTAGTCTTTCTAACTTTACGTCAGATTTACATTTTCCAGCCAGATTTTTTTTTTGTAATTCCTTGATTTTATCCAAAAAATATTGCTGCCATTGGGCACTTTAGGTGGGCAATGTTTTGTAAGGGAGATTGCATAAACTGTCAAAGGCAACTAACATTCTAATGAGTAAAGAGGGGGAATTGGTGGGGGATTATATGCAGGAACAAATATACAGACAAAGACAAAAGAATTTGGGTTGCAATTCCTTGGCTGGATCATACAAAACTGGCTACACTGAGAAGTGTAACTAAAAATCTAATAATCAGTGTTGATACTGTGGGTGTAATATATATGTAGGTACTAGAGATTATGAAAACCTTCGCAATTCATTTAGGTACAATTTGGTTTGCCAAATTTTTTAAAAAGTTTGGTTCGGACTTGTATCAATTCTATCTAAACTAAAGTGCCCCAATTTTCCTGGAATTTGGTATGTAACACCTTCAAGTCTCTTAGAACTCACAATTTTTAGAAAAACATGTTAGATTTTGTTTGTTTTACCCTGCCCCCTGCCTAAGCTCTGACATCAATAGTGAATAATGGCTGAGTGATGCTGACATACATAGCTATGGATAAACAAAAAATTTGGTAGCGTTATCTTTAGAGATGAGCGAATCATGCAAAATTTTATTCGCCGAACATTCGCCAAACTTTTCCTAAAATTCGTATATTCAACAAATAGATTTGTTGAATTTGCGTACAAAATATACGTAATTATATGGCTTTTAGCGAACATTCACACACTAATAATGAACGTTCAGGTGAAAAAGGTACACAACCTCTTTGAACACTTACGCATGAGCGTACAAATTGCATATGAAAATGACGAGCTTTGCTGGAGAGGAATGGTGGAGCAGGAGGAATGCTCTGAGTCTGACCCCTGGCTTCATAT
Organism: Rhinella marina; assembly: GCA_900303285.1. Taxonomy (NCBI): domain Eukaryota; kingdom Metazoa; phylum Chordata; class Amphibia; order Anura; family Bufonidae; genus Rhinella; species Rhinella marina. The sequence goes on along the minus strand of ONZH01018317.1, from coordinate 60,221 downwards.
GGATACTGTCAGATGCCAGCAGATCATCCGGCTGAGACTGAGATGAGTGTGCCATCCACTCCACTACCTCATCCACTTTCTCCTCCATTACAATTTTGCACCTTGGTGGGTTAGCCTGGTGGAACAAAGGCCAAGTATTGCGAATACTACTAGTAGATGCTCTGGCTACAGGTCCTTTAGCACTGCTGCCCTTTGGAACTGGACCCCTTTTGCTTATCCATTCTAGACATTTTTCAATTCACTTTGTGGCCCTGCAGCTGGTCTTTGTCCCTGTATCTCCCTGTCTCTCCCTATCTCCCTCCCTGTCTCTGTCCCTGTCTCTCTCCCTATCTCTCCCTGTCTCTCTCCCTGCCTGATTAATTACTAGCCCTGCACTTGCCCTGCACTTGCCCTGCAGTATCCCTGATATGTGTAATATGGATTCCCAGAGCAATTACACCCCAATTTTCACAAAACAGGTCTCAGAGTCTCAGAACTTCACTGGGACAGGTGACCACTTTCTTCCCAGGCTTTTGCGCACGAATAACGAACTAACAGTAAAAGTTCGCTAATGAATTGAATTCGTACGCAACAGCGTATAGAGTAACTTATACGTAGCAATAGCGTATAATTTATAGGACAACTACGTAGCGAATGCGTACAAAGCCGAAGCGAATCACCTGATATTCGGATTCGCTTCGCAGCTGAAAATTTCCAAGATTCGATACAAATCAATGAATCGACGAATCGCTTCGCTCATCTCTAGTGATCTTATAGCATATCTAAAATCACACTGCACCGACACATGTCTGATGCGTTTACATATTTCAAAGCTTCCAAAAAGTGCCCCTTATCAGGTGCAGTTTATGTTTAAATACACACAGTAAGAAAAACTGGGGGTCAGTCAGCACATTCAAATATGCGGTACACGTAGCCATGGCTGCAAATAGAAATGCAAAAAACAAAATTCAACAGCACTCTGCAAACTCAAACAATAAAATAAGTACATATATCACTGCCATCTTCACTATATACATGATACTAGCGCTATGTTGTAAATGTGAGATTCTTGGCAAATACTTTTGGACAAAATTATTTGAGCCCGTCTGCCAAACGTCAAGGCGATCTCTTTTGGACGGGATCCTAACACTAAATACCATATTCACTGAGTACCATAACAGCCTTCATAGTATAAAGCAAGTATAAAGCTGTGTCCTTCTCTCCCTATATGCATTGGAGGCCAGTGGCACCAGGAGAGGTGAAATAGAGTGGGATCAGCATTTGTGTGGAACCTGCATTCTTTGAGTATAACAGTGGTCAGTGTGGCATCAAACAGGTATCATATTGTGTGGGCTCGGCATGCATGTGGAGGCCATTTTGATGCCATATGAGGTAAATTTAATGTTGGCTTAGCATGCATGTGGAACCTGCATCCTCTGAATTTAATGAAGGCTGTTATGGCACTCAGTGGTATGGTATGGTATTTAGTGTTAGGTTCCCATCTAAAAGAGATCACCTTGACGTTTGGCAGACGGGGTCAAATAATTTTGTACAAAAGTATTTGCCAAGAATCTCACATTTACAACGTAGTGCTAGTATCGTGTATATGTTGAAGATGGCAGTATTATATGTACTTATTTTATTGTTTGAGTTTGCAGAGTGCTGTTGCATTTTGTTTTTTTTGCGTTTCTAAATACACACAGTGTTATGAGATGAAAAAAAAACCATAGCATGTTGAGACGTGTCCCTAAATGATGTCTTGATAGAGCCAGAATGCTGCCCATACAACACACAGAAGTGTTAATTGTCATAGGGGAATGTGGCTCATTGAGAATGAACATAGAACAATTCTCCCTTTTAATTGTGGGCCAATTCAGGCCAATGTTGTAGTCTTCCTGCCCAGAAGTCTATGTGGTCATAGAATACGTTACGCACCATAGACAGACCTCCAGAGTGTAGGTAAGTGTCAACCTGGGCATTGAGGCAAGAGTTCTCTGATTGGCAAGGCACATGAAAAAAACTGTCCCATCATGTTGAGAGGACTGAACTGTCTGCTGAAGCTCCTTCTGCTGTTTGTGGTGGAGGGAAGGATTAACTCTGTGGAGGGCATAGAGGGTCCTACTTTTCAAACATGCTGGTGGCCAACAATTGCTTGCCATAAACTGTGGCAAGAAATCTACAGAGTGTTTCCTTGTTATAATGTCATTTGGCTTCCGTTTCGGAGGAAGTAAAACATTCCCCCATTTTACTTTGATAGTGAGGGTCTAAAAGCATGGCTAGAGAGCAATCAGAAATTAATAATTTTTCTCCCATGTTACTCACCCGCTTCCAGACCTCTCCATTACAGTAAATAGTAACGTGCTCATCAGTCTTACAGGTCTACTGCCTGCAGATAACATTTGAGACCAATGATAAGTGATTGGCCAATTATATGTATTCTCGAGATCCAAAACCCTTGCTTCGCGCTAAGAGTAAAATCCTATCACAGCTGTGATAAAATTACCTCCAAAGCCAAATTTGTGGAGGACCCGCTTGAGGAACCCCCAATTCATACTGTCGAACTCTTTCTCAGAATGATTGAGACAGGTATACATTAGGGGGTCTCCAAAAGCTCTGTAATCTGCAAAGATCTATGGCACATAACATAGTTGCATAGTAACATAGTTTATAAGGCCAAAAAAGACATCTGTCCATCCAGTTCAGCCTGTTATCCTGCAAGTTGTTTTTTTTTTTTTTTAACAAACTGCACAGAAATTGGAATATTGGCAGGTGGCATGGATGCTCCCTCGACGACGCATGCATGTGGTGAGAGCACAGGTCAGTAGGCAGGGTCCACAGTTGAAGAAGATGGGCCCTCAGCGCTGCCATGAAAGACAAGTGACAGTATCAGTCAAGTCTCTCAACACTTGCCGCACTCTAATTGCTAGCTCTGTAGTGGGTACTGTGCTGCTCATTAATAGACAACTGGGGGCTGCCACTAATTAGTGAATGACCAATTGCAGGCAATGGGCCTACCTGGAAACTCACAGACTCCCAGTCGCCCAGTCAGAGCCTTGCTCTGGTGACACTAAATACATATGATTTATTTACATAGTAACATAGTTTATAAGGTTGAAAAAATCCCTCTGCCCATCCAGTTCAGCCTGTTTTCCTACAAGTTGATCCAGAGGAAAGCAAAAAAAAACCCTGTGAGGTAGAAGCCAATTTTTCCCACTTTAGGGGAAACAAATTCCTTCCCAACTCCAATCAGACATCAGAATTACTCCCTGGATCAACGACCCCTCTCTAGTAACTTTAACCTGTAATATTATTACCTCCAGAAATACATCCAGGCCCCTCCTGATCTCTTATAGTGAACTTACCATCACCACCTCCTCAGGCAGAGAGTTCCATAGCCTCACTGCTCTTACCGTAAAGAGTCCATAGTCTCACTGCTCTTACCGTAAAGAGTCCTCTTCTATGTTTGTGTACAAACCTTCTTTCCTCCAGACGCAGAGGATGTCCCCTCGTCACAGTCACAGTCCTGGGGATAAATAGATGATGGGAGAGATCTCTGTACTGACCTCTGATATATTTATACATAGTTATTACATCTCCCCTCAGTCGTCTTTTTTCTAAAGTGAATAACCCTAATTTTGATAATCTTTCTGGGTCCTGTAGTCCACCCATTTCAGTTATTACTTTAGTGGCCCTCATCTGAACCCTCTCCAGCTCTGCTATGTCTGCCTTGTTCACAGGAGCCCAGAACTGTACTCAGTCCTCCATGTGTGGTCTGACTAGTGATTTGTAAAGTGACATCTCGTGCCATCCTTGTTTTGTCTTCTGACAACAATACCTTCCTGGCGGGGGGGGGGGGGAGAAGTAGAAGGTATTTATGTAGCGTAGTGGCCATGATTTTAGCGAACATCATTAAGTTACTGTTCAGCAGTAACTTAATGATGTTCGCTAAAATCATGGCCACTACGCTACATAAATATCTTCTACTTCTCCTCCCTAGAAGTTTTGGTATGGTATTTAGTCTAGTGGCAACCATTCCATGTAGAATATTGCCAGTAGAGTTAGGATGATTAAACAGATTATTAATTTGTGCGGGCAGTGTTGGGTGAAATATTTTACATTATTTCCCAACAAAACCATCAGGGCTAGCAGATAAAATTTCAGAATCTGAAATAGAGTTGAGCATGGGACCAACACATATGCCTTCAGCTGCCAAGCACACATGCAACAGGTCAGCCAGTTTTATAAGTACAAATCTGCTGGCAGGCGGCCTGTAAACATCCAGCTGACTGGATAAATATTCCCTGCATGTAGATATTAGGAGTTCACCACAACAGGGAAATGGAGACATCCGGTGCATCATTTAGTGAAAAGAATTCCAGAAGAAATTGAGTGTCAACCCATTATTTGTTCATTAATAAAAAAAATAGATTATATTTCAAAGATGAAGGGCTGATGTTTGGCACTTTGTCAATTCTAGGCTAATCGGTGCATGGCCAGACCATGTAATATAACCAATGGATGATTTGGATTGATGGACAATTATTGATAGACGATTGATTCCCTTTAAGCTGAATTCAGAAAAGAGAAGGAACTCTTCAGGCCATGATGGCAGTATTGTAGTATTGAAATGAATTGTGGGTGAAGTGAATTGAATAGAATATTCATGGTCTTTAGTGACAGTTGGAACACAGACAATCAATTGTGCCCCGTAATATGACCAGCTGTGCCCCACTGTAATATACCCACATTGTACCCCACTATAATATGCCCACATTGTGCCCCCCTGTGATATGCCCACATTTTGCCCCCCAGTAATATGTTGTGCCCCCAGTAATGTGCCCACATTGTGCCCCTCACAGAAAGGAAAAAAAAAGAAATAAAACCTATATACTTACCTTCTTCCTAGCAGCAGCATCACCAGCAGGATATCGGCTTCTCTTGTCTGGAGGGGGCGGAGCCAAGGCTGACTGTTGGCCGGCCCCGCCCAGACCAGAGGTACGGAGAGCTGCAGGGGGGACGTGAGGGAGGATGGAAGAAGCAGCCAGACGATTCCTATGGACGCAGAAACAGCTGCCAGGAGCCAGGAAATACTTCCCCCATACCGGGACAGCCACTGTAATCCGAGACTGTCCCGCTGGATCCGGGACGGTTGGGAGGTATGTATACTCACCAGTGGGCTTCAGAGTGGGCTGTATTGGAGCAGGAGAGTTGTGCAGTATAGAAGTGGTGGGCCTGGTGTTCCTCCTTGTGTAAGTCCACCGGAATTCTCTTCTGCCTCCTCAAACACTGTGCCCACAGGTGAATAAGCAGCTCAACATTCATGCAAGTGAGATGCTTAGGCTGTCAGAGGGCCTACAGGTCGTAGCCACAGGAGCAGTGTCCCGAAAAAGGGAGGGTAGAGAAGGTTGAACAGTTAACATCCAGTGGCAGATCTGCTGGTAAACTGAGGCCCTGGCTTCTGCTCTGGGGGAAGGCTTTACATCATAAAATAACTTTTTAGTAATGGATGTCATATATCTGGACGTCTCCAAAGCATTTGACACTGTACCAAGTAAAAGGTTAGTATATGAAATGAGAATGCTTGGCCTGGGAGAAAATGTCTGTATGTGGGTAAGTAACTGGTTCAGTGATAGAAAACAGAGGGTGGTTATTAACGGTACATACTCAGATTGGGTCACTGTCACTAGTGGGGTACCACAGAGGTCAGTACTGGAGGGGTCACTGTCACTAGTGGGGTACCACAGGGGTCAGTATTGGGTCCTATTCTCTTCAATATATTTATTAATGATCTTGTAGAAGGCTTGTACAGTAAAATATCAATTTTTGCAGATGACACTAAACTGTATAAAGTAATTAACACAGAAGAGGAGAGTACACTGTATATATACACTACAGAGGACAATATACTGTATATATACTACAGAGGACAGTATACTGTATATATACACTACAGAGGACAATATACTGTATATATACTACAGAGGACAGTATACTGTATATATACTACAGAGGACAGTACACTGTATATATACTACAGAGGACAGTGCACTGCTACAGATGGATCTGGATAGACTAGAGGCTGGCCAGAGAAGTGGCAGATGAGGTTTAACACTGACAAATGTAAGGTTATGCACATGGGAAGGAATAATGCAAGTCACCAGTACACACTAAATGGTAAAACACTGGGTAACACTGACATGGAAAAGGACCTAGGAATTTTAGTGAACAGCAAACTAAGCTGTAGAAACAGTGTCATACAGCTGCTGCCAAGGCCAATAAGATAATGGGTTGCATCAAAAGGGGCATAGATGCCCGTGATGAGAACATAGTCCTGCCAGTTTACACATCACTAGTCAGACCGCACATGGAGGACTGTGTACAGTTCTGGGCTCCTGTGAACAAGGCAGACATAGCAGAGCTGGAGAGGGTTAAGAGGAGGGCAACTAAGGGCCCATCTTCTTCAACTGTGGACTCTGCCTACTGACCTGTGCTTTTACCACATGCATGCGTCGTCGAGGGAGCATCCATGCCACCTGCCAATATTCCGATTTCTGTTTAAAAGAAAAATAAATCCTCATTTTTACTGTCCTCCCTTGTGGAAATTAAAACTCTCAGCAGGTCCTGTCAGGTACAGACCATAAGGACCTTGCAGTTTTTTTTCTTAGATCCATTTAAAGAACACCGGACACCACACCAAAAATGGACATGTCCCTTCTTTGCTCGATCACAGGTTTAAACCACTACCTTGAGAACTACAGCGCTGCCTCCCATTGATAACACTATTCAGCCACTGGCAGTATTTTGGGACAGTGTCTGCATCAGCATTACAGTGAACAGCCCCTTATGTTACAAAGAAACTGGCACAAGTGCTGCATCAATTTCTGCTGCCAAACCAGATGTCTGTACAGTAGAAATAAATCAAAAGGGTTCTCTGGCATCATAAAAAATACATGATGATGTGTTTCCCTCTTTATGCACTGAAGCTGGCACATTCCCTGAGTTTTTCCAGCAAGATGGTGACCACCACATTATGGGTGTCAGGTCCGAGCATTCCTAGATGAACAGTTTCCTGGAAAGTGTATTGGTCGTCGTGGGCCAGTTGAATGGCCCCCAAGGTCTCCCGATCTGACCCCCTTAGACTTTTATCTTTGGGGTCATCTGAAGGCAGTTGTCTATGCTTTGAAGATACAAGATGTGCAGCACCTGAAACTATGGATACTGGAAGCCTGTGCTAGCATTTCTTCTGCGGTGTTGCTATCAGTGTGTGAAGAGTGGGAGAAGAGGGCTGCATTAACAATCCAACACAATGGGCAGAACTTTGAACACATTTTATAAGTGATCAAAAACTTGTAAATAACTCATGAAAAAATAAAGTTACGTTAAAACCAAGCACACCATTGTTTTTCTTGTGAAATTCTCAATACGTTTGATGTATCACATGACCCTCTTCCCATTGAAAAAACTAAAGTTGGATCCAAAATGTCCGACTTCAAAATGGCCGCCATGGTCACCACCCACCTTGAAAAGTTTCCCTCCTCCCATATACTAATGTGCCACAAACAGGAAGTTAATATCACCAATTATTCCCATTTTATTTAGATGTATCCATATATATGGCCCACCCTGTATATGGAAGAACAAAGCCTTTATGCACGATCTTCAGGCAGCAGTTTGGCCATGTGGCAGCTGCTTAATGGAAAAAATCTTTATGGCTGGGATCAGAGCTAATTATGATCCCCACTGTTTAACCTCTAAGCTGCCACAGCCCTTGCTAACTGATAATATAGCACTTACACCGCATAACTGCGGCACATAAAGGAAAATACAAAGATAACAAAAAGTTTTTTTCCATTCCATACAAATAAATGTGCCAATGGGAACTACGTACTGTATATTATATTATTATCATTATTATTATTATTAAATCCATCCATCAAAAAATAGGACACGTCCTATTTTTGGCCACTTTAATGGCCATTTACATAGAAGTGCATGAGCAGCAGAGAGGTCAGGGAGTTAAAAAAAAAAAAATATGAGTTCCCCATTTGTTTAAAATGCCTCCATAGTGGCCCCTCTATATACCCCTGGCAAAAATTATGGAATCACCAGTCTCCGAGGATGTTCCTTCAGTTGTTTGATTTTGTTGAAAAAAAGCAGATCACAGACATGACAAAAAACTAAAGGCATTTCAAATGGTGACTTTCTGGCTTTAAGAAATACTAAAAGAAATCAAGAAAAATTATTGTGGTCGCCAGTAACAGTTACATTTTTAGAACAAGCACAGGGAATAAATTATGGAATCACTCAATTCTGAGGAAAAAAATATGGAATCACCCTGCAAATTTTCATTGCAAACAATAACACCTGCATCAGATTAAATCTGCTCGTTAGTATCCAGGTAAAAAGGAGTGATCACGTCAAGTGGACAGACATGAATCATGGCTCCAACACCAGAGATGTCAGTTGAAAAAAGGAGAGGATTATCAAGATGTTGGTTGTTCACCAAGATGTTGGTTGTTCACAGTCAGCTGTGTCTTAAACCTGGACCAAGTACAAACAACATGGGAAGGTGGTTAACCCTTTCACTCCCGGAGGTTTTTTCGGTCATGCATTTTCGTTTTGCGCTCCCTGCCTTCAAACAGACATAACTCTTTTATTTTTCTGTTCACATAGCTGTATGAGGGCTTGTTTGTTGTGGGACAAGTTGTACTTTCCAACGCCACCATTTATTATTGCATATGGTGTAGTGAGAAGCGGGAAAAAAATTCCAAACCGGGTGAAATTGCAAAGAAAACGCTATTCCGCTACAGTTCTACGGGTTTCTTATTTACAGCATTCGATGTGCATTAAAACTGATCCGTTACTTTCATTCTACTGGTCAGTATGAATCCGGCAATACCTAATATGTATAGTTTTTTCCTGCGTTTTCATAGTGATAAAATAATTAGAAAGTTATTAGAAAATAATTAGAAATAATTAGAAAATAATTAGAAAGTTTTTTTTTCCCTTGTCACATCTTGACCCCTATAACTTTTGGTATTTATGTGTACAGAGCTGTATGGGGGCTCATTTTTTGCGGGACGATCTGAAGTTTTTATTGATACCATTCTGGGGTGTGTATGACTTTTTGATCACTTTTTATTTTTTTTAGAAAAAAAAGCGACAAAAAACGGCAAATCGCCATTTGGACGCTTTTTTCCGCCACACAATTCGCCGTATTTGAATTTTTTTTTTATATTTTAAAAGTACGGGCGTTTTCGGTCACGGTGATACCCATGATGTCTATATTTATTGTTATTTAGGTATTTATTTTTTTATTATACGGAAAGGGGGGTGATTTGAACTTTTATATCTTTTTTATTTTTTATATATTTTTTAACTTTCTTTTTTAATTTTTTTTTTTACTATTTGAAAGCTCAAATATGGGCTTATATATTGTGGCTTTTTTTTTCTTTATGAGCAATCAGGGATTTTCTATACTCAGAAATCCAAGAATTGCTCATTTCTTATCCTGGCCTGCCATCTAGTGGCCAGAATAAGAATTGCACTTTGAAAACTGTAATCCTCACCAGCGAGGATTACAGTTTTCATATGGTGTACAGACACCCCGATTGGCCACACGGGGTGTCTGTACACCACCCGGAAGCGAATGCTTCCGGGTTCAGACGCAACTAGATGCCGTGATCACGTGTGATCACGGCATCTAAACGCCCAGGAAGACGCCGCCAATGGTGGTAAGTAGCAGCAAGTCTCTGCTGTTAGAAACAGCAGAGACTTGCCGGCCATGACGCCCGCCGCACCCGCGAGCGGGCGTCATGTCCCCGCACCGCACCAGCGCCGTACATGTACGGCGCTGGGCGCGAAGGGGTTAAAGGCAAGCATACTGGTAGACCAAGGAAGACATCAAAGCGTCAAGACAGAAAACTTAAAGCAATATGCCTTGAAAACAGAAAATGTACAACAAAACAAATGAGGAACAAATGGGAGGAAACTGGAGTCAACGTCTGTGACCGAACTGTAAGAAACCGTCTAAAGGAAATGAGATTTACATACAGAAAAGCTAAAAGAACCATCACTAACACCTAAAGAGAAAACAACAAGGTTACAATGGGCTAAGGAAAGGCAATGGTGGACTGTGGATGACTGGATGAAAGTCATATTCAGTGATAAATCTCGAATCTGCATTGGGCAAAGTGATGATGCTGGAACTTTTGTTTGATTCTGTTCCAAAGAGATTTATGCAGACGACTGTCTGAAGAAAACATGCAAATTTCCACAGTTATTGATGATATGGGGCTGGATGTCAGGTAAAAGCAATGGGGAGATGGCTGTCATTACATCTTCAATAAATGCACAGGTTTACATTGACATTTTGAACACTTTTCTTATCCCATCTATCGAAAGGATGTTTGGGGATGATGAAATCATTTTTCAAGATGATAATGCATCTTGCCATAGAGCAAAAACTGTGAAAACATTCCTTGAAGAAAGACACATAAGGTCAATGTCATGGCCTGCAAACAGTCCGGATCTCAATCCAATTGAAAATCTGTGGTGGAAGTTAAAGAAAATGGTCCATGACAAGGCTCCAACCTGCAACAGCAATCAGAGAAAGCTGGAGCCAGATTGATGAAGAGTACGGTTTGTCAGTCATTAAGTCAATGCCTCAGAGACTGCAAGCAGTTATAAAAGAAAGAGGTGGTGCAACAAAGTCCTAGTGATGTGTTGGAGTGTTATTTTGTTTGTTTGTTTTTCATGATTCCATGTTTTTTTCCTCAGAATTGAGTGATTCCATAATTTATTCCCGGTGCTTGTTCTAAAAATGTAACTGTAACTGGCTACCACAATTATTTTTTCGTGATTTCTTTTAGTATTTCTTAAAGCCAGAAAGTCACCATTTGAAATGCCTTTAGTTTTTTGTCATGTCTGTGATCTGTTTTTTTTTTTTTTTTTTTTTTTTAACAAAATTAAACAACTGAAGGAACATCCTCAGAGACTGGTGATTCCATAATTTTTGCCAGGGGTTGTAGAATGTTTCCTTAGTGTCCTTGTATCTAAACCCATGATAATGTCAACAAATATTTTAAAAAAACCTTGGCCACAGACATACTGTACACAGGAACATTTGATCTTGCTCCTCACTGGAGGTAGCAGGGCCTGATGCTCTCAGCGCCGTGATGTCACAAGATCATGCTGGGGGTGTCAGGTCCTACAACATCCAGTGCGGAGCGAGTGCTCCTGAACCTGCCTGTGACGAGGTTAGGATTAGGCTTCATTTGTGTGAGGTTGAAAAATGAGCAATATTTCTGTTTATGATAGATGTGGGCCCCCAAAATCAATTCCACTGATGGGCCCTAGACACCCTAGCCAGACAATGGCTAGAGCCATAAGTTTTTCTTTTATGTTGAGTTTTTGTGACTTTTTTTTTTTTTTTTGATGAGTTACAGTTCCCAAAAGTACCAATTTTGGGTACAAGGTTTTTTAGTAGGAAAGCGCACCAAATAATAGCAATTATGCCTTAGGTGACCACTAGTATGTCTTTTTATAGTGGTCCAGTCTAATCTCTGCGTGGGTCTCCCGTGCAGCAGAGAGTCAGGGCTTGATTCTTTCATGTGATCCACACTCCTGCTCTAATGGCCTTGACCGGCATGGGTGCCAATTTGGGCCACTCAACCTCTTAATCTCATCAGGCCAGGGATTTCCAGAGCAGGCGATGCCTCTCTGGTGCAGCCAGTTGATGAATCAGTAGCACTGATCATAAAATACAATTCACTACAGAAATAGTTCAAAGTATTTTAGAAGTGGTCAAAAGATTGCCTATTATAGCGTCCTTGTGGGTTAAAAAATGTAAATATGGCTCTGTAAAAATAAAAATAAAAAAGTTATTGGTCTTGGGATGCAGAGATGAAGATTTTATTACGCAACAGAAGTAAAAGATTAAAAAAAAATTAAAAATTGTCTTGCAAAAAACAAGCCCCAATATGGCTAAGTGGACAGAAAAATAAAAAAGTTATAGGTCTTGGAAGGTGAAAAAATGAAAAAAAAAAAAATAAAATAATAATAATAATTGTTTGGTCAGTTAGGTCCAAAACAGGCTGGTCACTAAGGGGCATTCACCATGCAGGATAAATAACATGAAATTTTTTTCTGGAGGTTAATATGAATAAGATTACTGTTGGGCCACGAATTGAAAGCAAACAAATTGATTTTGATCCGAATTTCAGTAAAGATTTCTCTGTAAGGTGGAATTTCTTCACACTTCCTGGTAACTAATCTATTTTTCTTGAAATGGTGTTAAAAAAATAACATACTCACATAATCTATTTGCAAGCTAAGAGGTCGTCAAGGCCATTTTTATTACAGAATCCACTGGAAATCTCGGGCATGGTGACATATGATGTCGCCACGTAGGCGCTCTGGCCGGGTGGCCGGCATAATGATGTCATCACGTCACTATGAGAGATTTTGCGTGGTGTCTTTAATCAAGATGGCAGTGAAGGCCTCTGCATGAGCAAATGGATAAGGTCAGTATGTTTTTATTTTTTTTTTACCCTGATTAAACCCTGAAAGGAGAGGAACGTGGCATCTGAGATGTTCAATGATGGGGGTAGTTCTATTGCTGATATAATTTATCGCAAATCAAATTTCTTTATGAAATTCAGTGAAGCAGTTGAATAAAATTTTTCATAACTTCACTCTGATTACGATGATACTATATTTATATATTTCATGTTTTTCTAGTTTTAAATCAAGAAGAAGCATGCTCCCTTTACACCATTTTCAGCTGATTCCACATAGATTTCTACAGAACCTGTTTTGTTACACGCTGAAACAAGTAGTGCCACCATGACCGAGCAGCGAGGAGGCAACAGCATAAGGAGTCAAAACAGTGGCTCAGACACAGAGTGGTGAGCATAGGAATCTAATGAGGAATTGCATGAGGAATCGCATGAGTCATCAACACAGTGACCCAGTCATAGAGTGGTGAGGGTGGGAATCGCATGAGTCATCAACACAGTGGCCCAGTCACAGAGTGGGCCATGCTGATCGTCCTCCAGTGTCTTAATGAAAAATTGCAACACCGTTGAATATGGCATTTCTCACCAAAAAAATTCCATGCTGACTGCCTGGTACCACTGCCTCCGTGAACCCATGCACTGCTACTTCCTTCCAAACAGGTAGGCTCCTGCGTATCAGGCCATCTACTCCAGGAATGTTTGAAATACTACATTTGCACTGCCTTGAGGAGAAGGTTCAGGAGGAGGCTGGGGACCCCATCCATAGCTGTGTTGGTGGTGGTAGTAGTCTCATCCATAGCCTCATTACTGGCCTTGGGGAAGCAACAATGGCTAAAAATGGCAGGGAGGGTGAGTACATTGATGACGATTGTGTGATGGACAGAACTTGGGAGCCAGATTGGAGTGCTGAGGAGGAGACAGCATCAGAGGAGGAGAGTGATGGAGGCAGCAGGACTGCCAGGGCCTTATCCACTTTGCGATCTGCCGATGCCTCTGACACTGTGGGTGGGTTTGGCATAAAATGTTGCAGAGCTAAGCCAAGCTCGGCTCCATCTATCTCTAGACAAGTATCTCCCATCTGACAGTTTTTTACCACTCTTATGGAAGACAAAAGCATTGCCCTGTGCAAGCTCTGCAAGAACCAAATAAGAGGTGGGCAGCCAAACGGAAACTTAGGCACAGCTCTACTGAACCACATGAAGCAACATCACCTCATCCCCTGGGCAAGCCAAGGTGACAGCCAGGTACTGCAACAGGAGTTTTATGACCAGTGGGTGAGAACTCACTGCACCATGTGACCAACTACCTCTAATAGTGAGGAGAGAATTTAACCGATGGATATACAAGGTGCTACCTCAGAGGGGAAAAAGAACAAGAGGAAATCAGGACCAGAGTATGACCCACTTGACTGACCTCCAAGTGACACAATACACCCAGTGGATGCTTGGAGGCCAGAGGCTGATCAGATGAAAGCGTAGTCAGGATATGAAGACTAAAGTCAGGACAGGCGGTGGTCAGGCAAAGTCCATAAATGTAGATGAAGGTCAGGGCAGGCAGCAATTAGACAAAGTCCGTAAAATGTAATTCGAAGTCCGATACACAGAATGAAAAGAATCAACAGAACATCTTTGTTCAAACAGGAAGCTAGGAGCCTAAGTTGCTCAGGCACCTTCCTATAGAAGGAGGCATCTTTAAATACCTTCTGCAGACTAGCTATAGGCAGGGAAAGATAGAGGGTGTGAGCAGGCTGCCTCACAAAGTGAGGAGAGGCACACACCCCCTAAATATACACAAGTTACTCTGAGCCACAGTGCAAGCTCTGCTCAGAGCCAGGAGTGAAATGTTGGTGGCAGGAATGAAAACTACAGCTAAGAACCCTGCTGCCCTCACATATCAGCATGTCGTGCAGAGGTGCCCATAAGCCTGGTGCCCATACCTGCATATAGGGACAGAATCACAGGTACGGGGAGCTGGGCTAACAAGGAGTTCCTTCCTTCTCCTGGTCTTCATTGTTGCAGCCAGGCCATATCCACAGACAGTACGGTGTCTTCTTATCATCATCCCTTTCAGCCTCTCCTGCTCAGCTCTATCATCAGCCATCAATATTCTAATACTTGGTCAGGAAACTCTACATACCCAGTAATTTAATGGTGCACAATCTGAATTCCCACCTGGCCATGTTGCTGGTGGTGCAGTAACTCCATTTAGTTTAGTTTGCTGCCTTTAGGGAGCTGATGGTGTGTGCGCTCAAGGAAGACACCTAGCCAACATTATTTCACACAAGAATCCATCCCTGCATTGTACTCTCACGTGGAGGACCACGTGTGTTGCTCCCTGCAATTCTCGCTGTGCTGCACGATGGACACCTGGAGCAGCTTTTATGGGCAAGGACTGTACTTGCCTGTCGTGGTATACTGGGTCAATGTTTTTTTCGAGAGTGACAAGGCAGCACCACAGCAACATTTTTAGGTACTGTTGACCCCCTTCCCCCCAATGATTGTGGCAGCCTTGTCCCCCACCAGGTACTTATCTGCCATCTCCTCCATGGATGCTCGAGAGTCCCCCAATAACAGCAGGGCACAGGGTCTCTCATACTCTCACTCATGAAATAATGGAAACTCTTTTAACTATAATGGAAAAAGGGAGGGAGGATTTTTACTTGTTAATTAGGCCCTGATTTACAATGCATTGAAAAAGTATTCATACCCTCCTTGAACTTTTCCATATTTTTGCACATTACACCCACAAACTTAAATGTATTTTATTGAGATTTTATGTGATAGACCAACACTAGGGATGAGCGAACCGAACTGTAATGAACCAGATTCGTTACGAACTTTCCCAAAAGTTTGGTTCGTCACCGAATCGAATTTTAAGAAAATTCGTAACGAATCTGGTTAAAATAACGGCGACGCAAAATATACGCATATTTGAGAATGTTCACTAATGTGTACACGCATTTTATGAATTCATACGCATTAGCGTACGCATTAGTGTACATTATTAAGTAGCGTACCTTTGACAACGCTAGACTGTATGTTCGTTACTTGAGTAGGAATGTTCGCAGACGCAGTGTATTTGTACGCTAATGCGTACATATTCAGTTAAGTAGCGTACCTTTGACAACACTACACTGTATGTTCGTTACTTGAGTAGGAATGTTCGCAGACGCAGTGTATGAGTACGCTAATGCGTACATATTCATTCAGTTAAGTAGCGTACCTTTGACAACGCTACACTGTATGTTCGTTATTTGTGCAGGAATGTTCGCATTAGCGTACGCATTAGTGTAAATTCTCAAATATGCGTATATTTTGCGTCGCCGTTGTTGAAGTCACTTGGATTTTTTCCACTTTTTTCATTGTAATAGCAACTGCAAGTAAACGAAGCTATACCCTATCTGACTCCCATTATTGTAGCAACAATTATTCAGCCGTTATAGCAAGGTTCGTTTTAGGTTCGGTTCGTACGAATCCGAACTTAATGAAAGTTCGCCGAAGCAAAGCGAACCGAACTTTTTAAAAGTTCGCTCATCCCTAACCAACACAAAGTACAGTACAAGTGTATGTGATAGGAAAATAAAATGGTGCATGGTTTTCAAAATGCTTAATAGGATTCTGGACAGTGTAGCGTGCATTTGTATTCATTTGGGGGACAGATTTGGGGTCTGTCTCTACTAGCTTTTCACATCTAGTGGGTGAAAGTTTTGCCCATTTTTCTTTGCTAAATAGCTTACGCTCAGTCAAATTGGATGGAGAGCGTCTGTGAACAGCAATGTTCAAGTGTTCAGATTCACTATGGGATTTAGTTCTGGACTATGACTGGGCCATTTTAACACATGGGTATGCTGTGATCTAAACCATTCCAGTGTAGCTCTCCCTGGAGGCCATGTGGCATCAGGAGAGGTATGGAGTGGGCTTGGCATGCATGTTGGTGCCTGGATTGAATGGAGGCCCTTTTGGCACCAGAAATGATAAAAAGCAGAGTGGACCCAGCATGTATGTGGAACCTGCACTCCCTGTACTTTATGGTGGCCATTAGGGATGAGAGAATCAACTTCGGATGAATTATTTGAAGTCAATAAGCAAAAGACTTTGTTCTAATACTTTACCGAGTGGGAGCTCCGTACAGTATTAGAATGGATTGGCTCTAATGAGCCAAAGTTATTACTTCACAAAGTCTCGCGAGACTTCACGTAATAACTTCAGAAATTGATTTTTACTGTAAAAATCCATTTCCAGAACTCGGGTTCGGTTCCACCTTGGAACCGAACCCGAGTTCTGGACATGTTTTTTTACAATAAAAATCAATTTTGTTCATCCCTAGTGGCCATTATGGCACATAACAGGTAGTATTTAGTGTTAGGTTCCCGTCTTAGAGAGATCGCCTTGATGTTTGGCAGGCGGGCTCAAATAATTTTGTACAAAATTTGCCAAGATTCTCAAATTTACTAAATAAGAGTACCATTAGCACCAGAAAACTTTCTATTACTGTGGCATTTTTGTACTTTATTTGATTTGCAAGTACTGTTGCATTTTATTTTATTTTTTCCTTTAGGTTTGCAGTTGTGCCATACTCCTCCCATTTTTAGATAATGCATTGAACAGTGGTCTGTGATGTGTTCAGAGCTTGGGATATTTTTTTATAACCTTATCCTGCTTTACACTTCCCCACAACTTTATCCTTGACCTGTCTTCGTGTTCATGATGCTGTTTGATCACTAATGTTCTCTAACAAACCTTTGAGGCCTTCGTAGAACAGCTGTAGTTATACTAAGAATAAATAACACAGAAGGACTGTTTTTACTAATGAGATGACTTCTAGAGGTACAGTGGAGAAAAAAAGTATTTAGAGTCCCTGGTGGAGTAGTGTGTTACTGACGGTAGCCTTTGTTATGTTGGCCCCAGCTTTCTGTGATCATTTTGACCCCACGGGGTGAGATCTTGCGTGGAGCCCCTGATCGAGGGAGATTATCAGTGGTCTTGTATTATTGCTCCCACAGTTGATTTCTTCACACCAAGCTGCTTGCCTATTGCAGATTCAGTCTTCCCTGCCTGGTGCAGTTCTACCATTTTGTTTCTGGTGTCCTTTGACAGACCTCTGGTCTTCTCCATAGTGGAATTTGGAGTGTGACTGTTTGAGGTTGTGGACAGATGTCTTTTTATACTGATAACAAACAGGTGCCATTACTACAGGTAATTAGTGGAGGACAGAGGAGCCTCTTAACCCTTTAGTGACCACCCATACGCCTTTTTACGGCGGTCACTAAGGGGCCTTAGGCTGGGCCGCCGCTTTTTCACGGCTGCCCAGTCTAAGCGCTGCACGGGTCTCCCGTGCAGCGGGGAGCACGGGCCCGGCTCTCACATGAAAGCCGCGGCCCTGCTCTAACAGCCCGGACCGGCAGGAGTGCCGTTCCGGGCTGTTTAACACTTTACATGCCGTGGGCAATGGCGCCCGCCGCATGTAAAGTGCTGACAGAGGGAGCGGTCTCCCTCTGTCTCCCATCGGCACCCTGCAAAAGCGATCGCAGGGTGCCGATGTGTGGGAAGGCTGGCAGGGGTCTGATCTAGGCCCCAGACCAGCCTTGAGTAGATTACCAGCAGGCTGCGCCTCTCTGGCGCAGCCTGCTGGTCAAAGTATGAATAGCATTGCCATTAAAATGCAATGCACTATAGGGATAATGCATTGCATTTTAAAGGCAATCAGAATACTGTTTGTTATAGTCCCTCTGTGGGACTATTAAGTGGTAAAAAAAAGTAAAAAAAAAACCACATTATTCTATTAAAAAAAATCCCATAAAAAAAAAATTACTCTTTTTTTCCATTGAAAATAAGCTTTTCAATGAAAAAAATTGCAAAAAAAAATCTCCCCCATATGTTTGGTATCGCCACGTCCGTAACGACCCGTACTACATAAATATCACAAAAATTAACCCCTACGGTAAACACAATTTAAAAAAAAATGAAAAAAAAAAAAGACAATTGCTAATTTATTCTTAGTTGCCACCAAAAAAACGTTATAACAAGCGATCAAAAAGCGTCATTTACTCAAAAAGGATACCAATGAAAAGTACAAGTTGTCCCGCAAAAATGAAGCCCTGACACAACTCCATAGAAAGAAAAATAAAATAAAAAATTGTTCTTGGGAATCAGCAATGCAAAAACTTTTTTTTTCTTTTAAAAAAAGGATTTTATTGCAAAAAAGTAGTAAAACGCAAAAAAAATATATGTATTTGGTATCATTGTAATCGTATTGATCCAGAGAATAAATATATGTTGTAATTTATACCGAAAAATGATCGCCGTAAAATTTATAATGTAAAAACGCAGTGGTGGTATTGCAATTTTTCCCATTTCCCTCCCAGAAAGAGTTAATCAAAGTTAATCAGAAAGTTATCTGTACCCCAAAATGGCACCATTAAAAACTACAACTTCTCCCGTAAAAAATAAGCCCTCATACATCTATATAGACGGAAAAATGAAAAAGTTATAGCTCTTGGAACGCGACGATGAAAAAAGAAAAAAAACGCTTGGTCACTAAGGCCAAAAACAGGCTGGTCACTAAGGGGTTAAAGAAGAAGTTACAGGTCTGTGAGAAACAGAAATTTTGCTTGTTTGTAGGCGACCAAATACTTATTTTCCACCATAATTTGCAAACAAATTCTTTACAAATCAGACAATGTGATTTTCTGGATTTGTTTTCTCATTTTGTCTCTCATAGTTGAGGTCTACCTATGATGTCAATTACAGGCCGACCTCATCTTTATAAGTGGGAGAACTTGCACAATTGGTGGCTGACTAAATACTTTTTTCCCCACTGTAATTAGTCAGACTGGATTTTATTTAGGGGTATCAGAGTACAGGTAGTTGGATACAAATGCACAACACACTTTTGACTTTCACTTTCAGTTATTCAAAGTTTTAAAAAAAACATGTATCATTTTCTTCTCACTTCACACATACTGTATCACAAAGAATTCAAATAAAATACATTTTAGTTTGTGGGTGTAATGTGAACAAATGTGAAAAAGGTATGAATACTTTTTCAAGGCACTGTATACACCTATACAACTGAAGGAGGGTGCACTTACTTTTTACCATGATTTCCTATTTACAATATCTAGAAACATTTTCACTTTTTACTTTTAGATTCATAATTTTAAAACTATGAAGTCGAAGTTAAAAATGTGAATATTCCCACCAGAGACTATTAGTGAAATCTCCTTGGCTTTCCTACGCCAGTGTTTTATAATATATTTCATCTATAAAAGAGCTCCTGGTGATAATCTTATATCTTGTCTGTATCTCAGACAAGAAGAAATTGTTTTGCTCTCAAAAAATCCTCTGAATTCTCATTTTGCTCTTCCCTCAGCTTTGCAATGTGAATTCTGTGTCTTGATGTATATAGGAGTAGGTATATCTACGGGTTTATACCTATGGGTTCATGTTCAGGTTTGTATCTATGGGTTTATGTTCAGATTTATATCTATGGGTTTATGGTCAGGTCTATATCTACAGGTTTATGCCCAGGTTTATATCTATGGGTTTATGGTCAGGTCTATATCTACAGGTTTATGCCCAGGTTTATATCTATGGGTTTATGGTCAGGTTTATATCTATGGGTTTATGGTCAGGTTTATATCTATGAGTTTATTCTCAGGTTTATATCTATGGGTTTATGGTCAGGTTTATATCTATGGGTTTATGGTCAGGTTTATATCTATGAGTTTATTCTCAGGTTTATATCTATGGGTTTATGGTCAGGTTAATATTGATGGGCTTATGCTCAGCTTTATATTTATGGTTTTATACTCAGGTGATTCTCAGGTGATTCTTCAAGCTGAAGAATCTATTTTAATCAAAAGTCAGGAAACACAAATATATATTTTTTTTGGCAGAATCTCCCTTTTTAATACACTATGTCTATCTGTCAACAAGCTTTTGTAAACTTCCTAAAAAAAATGTTTTAGGCTAAGCTGCATTGTCTTCACCTGTTCACCATGGTTGATATGAAAAAGATTTGCCACATGATCCACCTTTGAAAAATGATGGATTTGTCTTTTCTAAAAGTTGATTAGAGTAAATGCCAGAGTGCGGATAATATTTGATTTAATCTCATATTTTAATGGAAATAACATATAAAAAATTTATGACATTATGTGATAATTTATGTTTTAGGTTATTATGATGATGATCTTTATTATTATTATTATTATTATTATTATTATTATTATTATTATTATTATTATTATTATTATTATTATTATTATTATTTTCATTTCTAAGTTCTGTTACTATATATATATTATTTCACTGATTTTACATTTTAGTGATTAATATTTACTAAATATAAAAGAAACATTAATTTATGATTTTATTAAAAGAGTGCTCAATACATCTGGGGCAATACTCACAGTAGGTTCTTGAAATCTCTTACAGAATGGTTAAAAGAAGAATTTTATTCTAATATCACAAAAAAAATATTTCTTTTTTGTGAGCACAATTATCTCACAGAGCGGAATTCTATCAATCTGTGCAAAAAATCAATCAAATTCTTTAAATTATTAATAAAAATAAAAAAACTTCTCGACTATGCAGTACAGCAATTGCAGTGTGGTGACTGAGATTTTGCTCTTGGGATTTCAGAATCTACACAATTTTAGGATAAGTTTCTTTCTCCTACTTCTGGCCATCTTCTGTGTGACTGTATGTGGAAACCTCCTCATCATTCTGGTGGTGTCCTCCAGCAGATCTCTCCACTCTCCCATGTACTTCTTCATCACACAGCTCTCCTTCACAGATATTCTACTCTCCACCACCATCGTACCCAACATGATCCACACTGTCTGGTATGAAGGCACGTCTGTGTCATTTATTGGATGTTTGACTCAATTTTTTTTTTTTTTAACCTCAGAATCATTGGAATGTCTTCTCCTGACAGTAATGTCCTATGACCGATATCAGGCCATCTGTAACCCTCTACATTACAATTGGGTCATGGACCTCACATTTTGTGTAAGAGCCATTCTCTTGTGTTGGGTCATGATGCTTGTAGTTACACTGACTCTTTCAGTATCAGTGAGTCGATTACAGTTCTGTGGACCAAACGTCATTGACCATTTCTTCTGTGATTTTGACCCGTTACTTGAACTTTCCTGCTCAGATACTTTTTTTCTAAAAATAGAAGACATGATATTGGCCGTTCCATTTGTGGTTTGTCCATTTATTGTGATTCTGGTCTCATATGTGTACATAATCATCACCATACTGAAGATCCCATCTGTGACCGGGAGGCAGAAGACCTTCTCCACCTGCAGCTCTCACCTGGCCGTGGTGTCTTTATATTACGGGTCACTTATAATTATCTATTTATTTCCAAATAAGGGAGATGTAAAGAAAATCCTCTCCCTGTTCTACACTGTACTGACTCCGCTTCTCAATCCTATGATCTACAGTCTTAAAAATAGAGACATTAAGCAGGCCTTTAAGACGCTTAAGGGTAAAATGTGTCTGTCTTTTAAATGAGATGATGAATTAGTGTTTCTACCTTTAGGTCAGATTTATATTCTCCAGCCACCAGATTTTTTGGTAATACTTTGATTTTAACCAAAACATTGTGCGCCTTTGGCCATTTTATGTGGACAGAGTTTTGGACATATGCATTGGCTGCATTGTATAAATTATCAAGTGCAACTAACATTCTAATAAGTAAGATAGGTACTGTGGTTGCAGTATATGCAGGTACAATTATATAGACAGTTGTTATATAATTACCAAAACTTTGTCTATTGGGTTTTAAACTAGTTGTGGTTTTAAGTGGACTACTATTTTTCAAATTGAACACTTGTTGCTTCATGCAATAAAAAGTAATTGAATTCTATTGCTAGAGATGAGCAAAGTTTTCAAAAATTACATTCTGACTCTTTGCCAAATTTTCCAAAATAATTTAACTCGATCCAAATTAATTCATGATGAATTGCGTTAAAAATCAGCTATTTCCCAGCTGCAGAGAGCCTGTATATTTGTGGACCTCACTGTGCATTGTAGAAACATGCATAGCTAGTCCACTGTAGTAGTGAAACAGTTACTGTGCGTCAGTATGACAGGGAGGTGTCCCCGAAACTGTTCTGTTACACAAGTACATAAGTAGAGTCCCCCCTGACAGAGTGGAGATTGTGTTAGCAGTAAGTTTGTGTTGATGTCACTGTTTATTTTTTTTCTTCTGACCCATCATAGAAACAACCCCAAAAAACAAATCCTGTCTTTTGAGCATCCCATCATCACATGGTCGACATTTGCTTAGTAATCCATAAGTATTGCTGAGGCCAAATAAAAGAGATAACAAGTGATTGGAATATTTGCATGTCTTCTGTGCTTTGGACCTACTTCTGCTTTTGGCTTCCAAATCATGAGCATATCCTGATGCCAAATAGGGAGTGTGTGATATAGGCCTTACAGATGCTCCAAAGATACAGTGGGGAAAAAAAAGTGTTTAGTCAGCTACCAATTGTGCAAGTTCTCCCACTTATAAAGATGAGGTCGGCCTGTAATTGACATCATAGGTAGACCTCAACTATGAGAGACAAAAGGAGAAAACAAATCCAGAAAATCACATTGTCTGATTTTTAAAGAATTTATTTGCAAATTATGGCGGAAAATAAGTATTTTGCCAATAACAAAAGTTCATCTCAATACTTTGCTACAGGCTGTATCTACCCTTTTACAGACCAGTGAATATACACAGACGCAACATGAGTTTTTTCTAGATATGCTACATCTGGTCCTTTTCGAAAATTACTTTGTGTTCGAGGATAACTTCTTGCAGCGGCGGGGAACCGCAATGGGTTCGAATGTGGCTCCGTCCTACGCTAACGCATTTATGTCATAATTTGAAGAAACATTCGTTTTTAATACACAACTATATCAAAGTCACGTTTTAGTGTGGAGAAGATTTATCAATGACATTTTTTGCGTGTGGGCGGGGGTCACAGGAATCCCTACAAGCTTTTTTTGAACACCTCAATATGGCGTGTGATGGTCTTAAATTCACTATGACTTTGGGCAAGAATATGGTGCACTTCCTTGACACCACTGTTCAGAAAGACGATCAGGGCTTTCTTTTTACAGACCTTTTCCGTAAAGAAACTGACAGGAACAGTATCCTCCATTACACTAGTGCTCACCATCCATTCTTAAAAAGAGCTTTTGCTTAAATCCCAGTATCAGAGAGTAAGGCATATAGTGACTGACCCCACAACACAAGAAAACAGACTGGGAGAAATGACTGAAAGATTCAGAGCAATGGGATACCCTTTGGCTGTTTCTGATAAGGCAAGGGACGACGTAGACACACGGACATCTGGGTTGGAAGCCAGTAAATCAGAAAGATTGACATTTGTACGCAGATACCATCCCATTAATGCAGGATTTGACAAGGTGGTGCGTAAACAATGGAATATATTAAGTAAAGCCTATCCAGGAGTCAAGGAATTTAAAAATACACCTTTAATATATAATAAAAGTAATCCTAGCTACAGGGATTAATTAGTACATACAGATGTGGGCAGTGAGTAAGTGAGTGTAGAACAGAGCAAGTTAGCCAACTTAAATTCCAAATTGTGGAACAAATAAAAAAACCGAGACATGGGGGTGACATAAAAAAAAAAATATTACAAAGGGAGGCATACTGGATCCACACGTTGGATACACTACAACCCAGAGGTCTCAATAAGGAATATGAGATAGTGCATCTATAGTTTACTGTATTTAGAGTTTTCTCTTTTACCCCCCACAGACCTCCTCTTCCCATTTAGATGCAGATCATTTGACCTAACAAATATATCCTTTATATGTGTTTATAATGGAAAAATCGACTTACTACATTGTTGCACTTTGGGATATTGGATACTATCTATATGCAGAATGCTACTTTGGATACCAGTTATCTTATACTAATTATTTGTTTGATTGTTTGTTTGTTTCAATTCCCGCTCTGCTTGGGCGTCGGACGTCACAGGGGTGGTACTAATTGTTTGTTCTATATAACTTAACTGTATACCTGTTGACTAATACATGCTGATAAAGGCAGAATGTGCCGAAACTAGAGTTGAGCGAATCCTAAAAGATTTGGGGATTCGGTATTCGGCCCGAATTTTCCGCGGGATTCGTGGGTTTGAGCCGAATCACGAATCCCATTAAAGTCTATGGGAGACCTGAATATTTTTGCAGGGGCCAAAGGTTCTGCACAGTCAAGTTTTGCCCCAACATGTGAAAACCTCAGAAAAAGATGGAAACACCTTGGAAATGGATAGGAAACACCAGGGGCAGCATGTAGGGATGCCTCTGAGGCTCCCTAATTGCACCATTTTTTCTAAATCTGGCCAATAGTCTGGTGATGACCCCAAGGCAATTTTCAGGGACACGGTAATAATGACCCACTTAAAAATGCTGCCTGACAACCTGGCGGATTGTCGTTGGGGTTTGTCACTTTGATGGCAAGCTGTGCCGCTCTCTCCACAATGGTCTTTCGGTTCTTTGAGGAGACGTTATGGGTGATTTCTGCACAGAAGGACTTGTTGCTCATCAACAGAACCTCGAGCTTCTTGACATTGTGGACCAGGAATTTGCGGAACCCTGTGGGCAGCCTGTGTTTGGTCTTTTTGTTGCTACCGTACCCAATGTTGGGCATCAGGATCTGCCCCTTGAACCTCCTGCGGGCTCTGTTGTCAATACCTCTGGGTTTACGCCAGTTACACTTAATCTTTACATAACGATCTGATTGGTGGCGGATGAACTTCTTTGTCCGCTTCTTGACAATCCTGGCCTAATGAGGGGCCGGAGAGCCGCCATGATACCGGTTCGGAGCGTCCGCCTTCTCAGCACACAGCCCGAGGAAGAGAGCGGAAAAGATCAGTTTTAAGTGTGAGGCAACATCAGCACCACAACCGCTTAGGAGAGGCAGTGGGCATTGTGTTTAGAAAGGCTGATGGGCTTCCGTCAGCACTGTGTGTATAGAACCCCATGGCCTTTCATAAAAAATTTGGTTACAAAGCCGCATGACTCCTGAAAAATTGTTTTTAGAAAGCCGGATGACTTTCCTGAAAAATTGTTAGTAGAAAGACGGATGACTTTTCTGAAAAATTGTTAGTAGGAAGCCGGATGACTTTCCTGAAAAATTGTTGCATATGCAACTCAGATGAAGAGGGGGAGGAGGAGGAAAAGGAAAGCAAGCAATTTAGGAGGTAGCCTGAGGTGGGGATGAGAACTGGGCGGATATCCATGACCTGTTCATCTTGATGAACGTGAGGATGTCGGTGTTGTCGGTGGACAGGCGGGTCCGTTTGTCCGTAATGATACCCCCAGCGGCACTAAAAACCCTTTCAGACAGTACACTTGAAGCAGGGCAGGCAAGCACCTCAAGAGCGTACTGCGCAAGTTCTGGCCACCTGTCCAGCTTGGCCAGCCAGTAATTATATTGCGTGGAGTTATCGGTCAGGACGTTGGTCTGGTCCGCGAAATACTCCCTCACCATCTTGCGGTACTGTTCCGCCCTGCTCTGCCTGCCCTGTGGCTGTGTCATACTGTCTTGCTGGGGTTTAAGAAACTTGGCAAAAGCATGGAATAGTGTACCCCTGCCCTTGGCACCTACACTGACTTTCCCCCTCCTCTCCTCTCCAACTTCAGCCACTGCAGTCCGCCCCCTGTTGCTCGACTGGTCTGGAAAGGCCTGTAGCAGTTTCTGAACCAGGGCCTTGTGGTAGAAAGTGACTCGGGTGCTCCTTTCCTCCACGGGTATAAGTTGGGTAAAGTTGTCCTTGTAGCGTGGGTCAAGGAGGGTGTACACCCAATAGTCATTGGTGGACAGTATCCTCTTGACCCGGGGATCACGACAAAGACAGCCAAGAATAAAGTCTGCCATGTGACCTACTGTGCCAACACGCAAGCCTTCAGCCTCCTCACTTAGCGGACTCTCCATCTCCTCCTCCCCCCCTTCCTCCGACCCCAATTCATTTTCCTCAGCCCATACCCGCTCAACAGGTAGCATGGAATCACCCGCTGATGCATGGTGCCCAAGAGTTTCTTCCTCCTCCCCAGCCTCCTCCTCCTCCTCCTCCTCAGTTTCGCACTGCGAAACTGACAACAGGGTGCTCTCAATGTCACTGTCTTCCCCCACCTCCTGTGACACTGCTGAATCCTCAGATCTTAGGTTCCTCCAGGAGTTCTGGATGAGGCACAACAGAGGGATGGTGACACTGATGATGTGTGCATCACCACTGACCATCTCTGTTGCCTCCTCAAAGGGACCTAAGACCTGGTAGATGCCAGCCATCCACGTCCACTCCTCAGCATAGACTTGAGGAAGCTGACTGGCCTGACCACCACCTCGGGGGATCAGCTGGCAGTCTACAACTGCCCTGCGTTGTTGGTACACCCTGGCTAGCATGTGTAACGTCGAATTCCAACGCGTCACACAGCAGCCGATGAACAGGGAGTTGTAGCCGCCCTTGCACAGTCCTGAGGGTCGCGGCATCGGTGGTGGACTTGCGAAAATGGGCGCATATGCATCGCACCTTGGTGAGCAACTCACTCAACTGGGGGTAGGTCCTGAGGAACCGCTGGACCACCAAGTTGAGCACGTGGGCCATGCATGGCACGTGAGTCAGCCCACCAAGATGCAGAGCCGCCACCAGGTTACGCCCATTATCGCAGACCACCATTCCTGGCTGAAGGTTCAGCGGTGCCAGCCACACATTGGTCTGCCCCCTGATGCCCTGTAAGAGCTCTTCAGCCATGTGCCTCTTATC
Source organism: Rhinella marina (assembly GCA_900303285.1). Taxonomy (NCBI): domain Eukaryota; kingdom Metazoa; phylum Chordata; class Amphibia; order Anura; family Bufonidae; genus Rhinella; species Rhinella marina. The sequence continues at coordinate 32,921 of ONZH01018317.1, read as the reverse complement.
CCCAAGGCTCAGCAGTTTCAGGACTGCCTGCTGCCGCTTCCCTACCACAGTGCTGAAACTGCTGGCCATCGAGGAAATGAGACTTGACGATTGGGGCATCACTGCCACTTTGGAGGAGGAGGAGGTGGAGGAGGAGGTGGAGGCATAATGTGCTGGAGACACACAGACGGAACTATGTCCCGCAATTCGTGGTGTGGGTAACACATGTGCAGCCCCACGATCGGTCTCTGACCCAGCCTCCACCAGATTGACCCAATGTGCCGTGAGGGAGATGTAATGTCCCTGGCCACCGGTACTCGTCCACGTATCTGTGGTCATGTGGACTTTACCACAAACCGCGTTTTTGAGAGCGTGGGCGATGTTCTCAGACACATGTCGGTGCAGGGCGGGGACGGCACATCGGGCAAAATAGTGTCGGCTGGGGACAGAGTAACGGGGGACTGCCGCCTCCATAAGGTTGCAGAAGGATTCTGTCTCCACAAGCCTGTACGGCAACATTTCCAAACTAATCAGCTAGGCAATGTGCACATTTAGAGCTTGCGCATGGGGGTGGGTGGCTGCGTACTTGTGCTTGCGTTCAAATGTCTGCGGTAGAGACAGTTGAACGCCGCACTGGGACACATGAGTGGAGGAGAGGGAGGGAGATGGAGCTGGAGGCGTCCTTTCGGGGCTGGAGGAACATCCTGGCTTGGACGAGACACAGTTGCTGGACTAACTGTGTCAACGTCACCAGCTGAGAGAAGTGCAAACCATTTGGTGGGGTGTTTTCTCTCCAAATGTTTGCGCAGGCTACTAGTGATCAGGTTGTTGCGTTTTGAACCTTTGCTCATTGACGTGTGGCACAGCTTGCACACCGCCAAACGAGGATCGGCCTCATCATCCTTAAAGTACTCCCAAACTAAGGAGTGGGGCATAGTACGGGCTGGAGCGTGACCTCTAGGAGCACTTGGGGAAGTAGTGACTCGGCCTTGGCTTCTCCCTTGTCGCAGCCCTCTGGCTCTCTCAACAGCTTGTGGTGCTGATATCGTCTCACAGTCTGAACCACTGCCTCCAGTTGCCTCATCCACCCAAGTAGGATCTGTCTCCTCATCATCCCCCAGGTCTTCCTCAGACTCCACAGTGATGTCCCTGACAACTACCTCCGACAACAGTGTCTCGTCGTCATCTTCCACCAGCTCCTCAGACGCCACTGCTAACTCCCCACTCTCATAACCCGGAGACAGCAAAAGGTCCTGAGAATCAGGGCATAGCAGCTCGTCCACTGGCACATCAGGGAAGTGGTGGCTGAAGAGTTCCATGGATAAATTTTGTCCGTGGGACATACCCCTAGAGGGTTCTGGCTGGGGAGAAGGAGGGCGAGTTGGAGGACAGACACCCTGGCTCAGACAAGTCGACTGGCTGGATGAGGGGGCAGACGAAACGTGGCTGGACGTGCTCTCTGCAATCCACTGAACCACCTCCTGTTGTTGTTTGGGGTCTGTCAGAGTTGTAGGACGCTGCCCTACTAACTTCTGGAGTTGACCAGGCACCCTGACCTTACGTGTTTTCACTGTACCCACAGCAGCCGGCACTGTGTCACCACGCACACCACGGTCATCAACGCTGACCACTGCACCACCACGATTCCCACCTCTCCCTCCACGACCACCTCTTCCACCTCTCTCAGCTCTTCCCCCTCTCCCCCTGACCCTGGGCTTCTCCATGTGCACAGTAGCAGTATTATATTATTATAATTGTAAAGGATCAATACGGTATCTATAGACTCTGAGGTATACAGCAGGCTGATGAAATGTATTCACTAGTCACTGCACCGTGTATTACGGATCAGTGAAATTAAATGGACAATGTAGATAGATATGCAGGTACGATTATTTTCAGACCTATCCAAAAAAAGATGTACGCAGTTTGCGCAAATAAAACGGGAATCCACAGATCAATACGGAATCTATAGACTCTGAGGTATATAGCAGGCTGATGAAATGTATTCACTAGTCACTGCACAGTCATGCACAGGAATATATCTGTTTAGATATGTATAGTTTGATCTATGTGGCTGGACAAGGTGTACCAGGCACAGCTCTGCACAGAATGCAGACTTACAGCATATACTGTATAGTTTTCTTCAGAGAATCAATTGGTTTTTAAAAGACTATTGTGGCTTCCTATTCCTACACAGAATACAGGCTTACAGCATATACTGGATACTGTTTTTCAGAGTATAAATAGTCTTTAAAAAGACTGTTGAGGCTTCCTATCCTAACTCCTAACTCCTAACTGCTTGCTGCACACACTACATGAGCTAACACTGTCTCTGTCTGTCTCTTCTCCTTCCCAAAAGCACAATGAGGCTGATGCTGCAGGTCCCTTCCTTATGTAAATTTAGGTCACATGTCACTGCCAGCCAATCACTGCTGGGGAGGTATAGGGGATGTTACATCACAGCAGGCGTTCCCACAGGCTTCCCTTTGATGCTGATTGGCTGAAAAAAACGGGCATTTCAAACTGGCAGTGACGCACGAATCATCACGAGTCCGCGCTGGTTCGGGATGCCGAGCCGTGCCGAAGCGGGCAATATTCGTGCGAATCCCGAATATTGCCGCTTCGGCTCACTCATCACTATACAGCGGTCAAGGGTTAACAAAACCTCAATAACCAGACTATTGGCCGGGCAGGACACCTTTTCCAGAGTAAACTACGCCAATTGCGTCCAAAATCTAGTTTGGCTGCCCATTAGTCCGGCGGACCTTCAATGATGGGTGGCAGGGTGCTGTTGTCATGCTGCTTCTGCTGCCACCATGCTAATGTGGCTGGGGGTGTCTGATGTCCTTTGCGACAAAGTCGAAAACTGAGTCAACCACCCAAGAACCGCTGGGTTTCTGTTAAAGACACGACCTCTTGATAACACCGGGTACTCAGGCCTCTCAAAGTGACCCCTGCTACCACGCCCCCTTACTCTGCTGCATCCTGCACCTGCACCAGAAACATTTAGGCCTCTGCCACTCCCCTGTGCAGGGTCTGTTAGAGCAAATAAATAATTAAAAAGGAAATTAAAACACGCTACAAAGGGCTGTAATTCTCCCACTTCAACACTGAGCAAATATTACGTTTGGTGGAGTGCAGGCAATCAACAAATGTTTAAGCTGTGGGCTCTTGAAAGCCATCACAGTTATTCCTAGTATTGGCCAGTGCACTATATGGCCATGCATGCATAAATGCTGGATCACATGGTGCACCACCATTCTGTTCTGACTAGTGCAGGGACAAGACACTATAACAGGCAGGGAGAGGAATAGGTCTTTATTAGTTTTATACAGTGTGCTGGTGATCTGTAGGTATTAATGATGGTGCAGTACAGCTCCTCTGCACCAGTGAGACAGAAATACTAGACTTAATCGGGCTGTTCTGTCAGTGACCAATGCCATTTTTTGGGGTGCAAAACGCCGCCTTTGCATCTGTCACACTGTGATAGTTTTTAGTCTGTTAATTCTGTGGGTGACATAAACACATTTTTGGGGTGAGATACACCTCCTTTGCATCTATGACATGGAAATACAATTGTTCTTCTGTTTGTAAATTTTTTTGGGTGCCCTCAAAGAATGACGAGATCATCAAACAGATGATGTGGTCATGGTGCTGCTGGAGGGCAGGGGTAAGGAGTGGGTGGAAGATGATGTGGAGGATGATGAGACCCCACATGGAATCAAGGTCATCTGAGTGATGTTTGCAGTTCAGAGCAAGAGGTGGTGGTTAAACAGCGCTAGCCACATGGCACAAGAGGGCAAAAGGTGCATAACCACAGTGGCCAGCCCCTAGCCGGTATGCCTGCTACTGCTGAATGCGTCCAGGGACAGAGCACACCAATGCCAGCTCTTTAGCTGCAGTTCTTCAGGCAATGTGCTGACGACAAGAGAAAGGTGATTTGCACGCCGTGCAGTCAGAGCCTGAAGTGAGGCAAAAATTATCTAAACTAGAGCAACACCTGCATGATCAAGCATCTACATGCAAAGCACAAGCTGCAGTGGAATATACAACTGCGTTTTCCTCCCCCTTTGGAGCAACAGGGCCACCTGGCATCCAGTAAAGAGAGGATGTGACAGCAACAACACCAAGACCACCAATATCAACAAGGTTCTCCACACTGTCCCATGGATGCTGGTATATGTGCTACTGGTGGCATTCCCACCTGACAGCGGGGGCTCAGTGGAAGCACTAGGCGGAGGAGGAGGAAGTTGATAGGGCACCGTCACCACCTCAGAAGGGAGGCATAGGCCAAAATGTGGAAGACATTCAACTGCACGCCACAACATCCAGCACCACCATCTGATATAGACTGTCTTATCAGAAGCTTCAGCAACATGGTGGGATGTATGTGTTCACACGTCTACACGCAATGACTGATGAGTCTGCCCGATTTAACTTCTGAGTCTCCAAATTGGGCACATGGTCTGAACAGTGTTGGCTACCTCCTCCTCTTCTTCCACCTACACTGCCATGTCCACCTCCTCCTCCACTCAGAACTCCACTTCCTGATTCAAGATTATTATTTGTTATATTGGCAGAGTAGGGAACTTTACCAGCCACACCAAAAAAAATGACTATAGGTCCCACAGCGTTGTGGGGTTTTGCTGCCTCTTTTTATGTAAAAAGAAGATTCCTCACAAGGAGGGGCCAATGAGGAGAGATTATGCAATTTAAAGGCTTCACTGGGTTTGCAAGGAGGAGGAGCAGGATGAATGATGTTATCCCTGGCTCCAAGGCATGGTGTCAGACTCAGATGTGACCTGTACATGATCCTGCTGTGACTGAGGGGAGGAGTGATCCATCCACTCCACAGTGTAATCCACTTTGTTCACAAGGAGGACTGGGACTTACTGCTGGCTGGTTGGATGGTGCTGCTAGTACCCGCATTCTAACTCTGGGAGGAAAAGGCCTGTCTCTTTCATTTTCCAGACATATTGAGGCCTATCAATTAAAAAGTCACTGGTTTCCTATAAATGAAAAATTTATGGATTTAGTAAACACAGATTCGTAAAAATGACTAGCAAAATTGCAAGTGGTGTTTTTTGTAATCTAAACTGAGGCTAATTAAATTTCCCTCCCCCTTGTTCAAACACACTGCACACTGGTATTGTAGTAAAATGTCTAGGAAACACACAGTTTAGTGCGATAACGTGTCTACCAACATGAATATAACAATGTATTGTTTGTGGTAAAATATCTTTGAACTATACATTTAATATCACTGGTTCAACAATGAAACATTTGTAGTAAAATGTCTTTGAACCGCATGGTCTAATTCAGCAATGTGTCCCCTAACATGGATACAAAAATGCAGTTTTTGTGGTAAAATGTCTTTCAACTATGCGTTCAATAACATGGGTATAAAATGGCTATGGCTAATTGCTATGATGCAGTGCTATTAAAAACATGGATATAATGCACAGAAGAAAAAAAATGTGCAATTGCTCAGTGTTTGCAGCAGAATGATATTGGGGTGCATGTGCTTGCAATAATTCTATGTAGAATCTAGAGATTTTGAGAAAAAAAAAACAAACAAAACTGTTGTATTACGCATATGGTAACCAGCAACTCCCTCCCTCAAAGCTTTCCCTGGTCAAATTCCCTAAAATCTATATGATTATATCTCTCTATAACTCTCTATAGTGTCCCTATAACACTACATAGTGGCTTCTGTCCAAAATTGTTTTTTGTGAGACACTGCCAGACACATTCCTTCCTTGTCCCAAGCTGAACACACTATGGTGTGTCTTCTCAATCAGCATAGGTATTTCCCTGCCTATTGCCCTCTGATTGGCTAATGAGGCTATCTTTTAGCCTCAGAGGCAATCAGGGCTATCCCTCTACCCTCACTTCCTCCCAAGTTCAAGTGGTCGTTCATTTTTTTTTTCGTCCCTTGTGATATCACTGGGCATATTTTTTTAATGATTTGTCTGAAACAAATTGCAAAAGCTTTGGATTTATTTGGAAGACACATTTTTGTAAAATTAGTAACAAATATAACTTGTCTAGAAATTGTTCAACTCTAATACATACCTGTAAGTGGCCCAACAGTGATGTGCTACTTAGGGATATGTCACTACTGAACCCAGATATTGGCTGCGGCAGTGGATGTGACCTTTCTATGTGGAAGTTGACAGTCAAGGATTGGAAGTTCAGTGAAGATAGCCTGGGAGCCACAGAGCCAGAACAGTGTGTCAGTGAGCAGGCCAGAAACCAAGAGTAGCATACTAGGTACTTTCTCCATATACTATTTTGTGAGTTATGACCATATGATAACTTAAAATTGTATTGCATTTTCTGTAATTTTTGAATGTTTTGAAAATCAAAGGTAAAATATATTAACAAAAATTTACCACTATCATAATGTACAATGCTATTTTCACAAACTCACCTGTCCGGGCTGCAGCATATCCATCTCCAGTTTCGGCAAAGCCACGCTGGGTAGTCAGGGGGAATTAAAAAAATAAATAAATCCTGAAAACTCTTGTGAAAAAAGTGAGAGGGTCTTTTTTCCACCATACAATTTTTAACTAGGCCCATATTAATAAAACTATTACAGCTGAAGGAGGGTGCACTTTCTTTTTTTTTCTTTTTAAAATCTTTTTATTGAATTTTTAGTTGAGAACAAACTACAAAAACAATCTCAGAGTAGTTAAGTAAGTGTAATCACACTAGATACAAAGTACATGGTATGAAATCAGCAAAATCTGAAATATGGACAGTATCCAGTAAAGAGTGAAATAACAGAATCATATACAAATGAAGAGTGGGAGCAATACGGCAAAGACCAGAAATCGAAGGCAAGGGTAGAGATAGTATCCGTATGCTCGTCGTAGCTATGGTTCCTCTCACTTTATGTTCCTCTCTTAAAAACCTCAGAGACCCTAGTGGGAGGGTCAAGCAACAGAACATAGAACTGAAAACCAAACTGACATAGAAGACAAGGGGAAGAGAGGGAGGGGTGGAGACAGGGAAAGGGAGGGAAAAGTTAAAATGGGTTTGATGTGTCTTTAGCTACTATCTATAACCAGGGATGACAGGTAATGAAGGTGTTCGCGAGGTGGTAATCTAAGAGAAGTGAATTGGATTGTGGAGATGAACTACCTTGGATATCTGTGGAATGGAAACACCAATGCTACTGCCTCTTTCTACATGCAAACCGTGGTGTCCATAGCTTGGTGTATTTCTGGTGGGATCTTAGTTCCCAATGAGAAAGTTCCTCTAATCTGGAGATGACTTCAATCTTATCGGACCATAGTAAGGTTGTGTGGGTTGATTCAGATTTCCAGTTAGTGGCAATCAATAATCTTGCTGCTGCTAGTAGGGTTCTTAGTAAGGAATTATTTAGATTTGTGAGTTTATTAGGTAATTAGTTTAGGAGGGCAATTTTAGGGCAAGTGGGAAGTTGGGCGTTACTGGTGTGGAGTATGTCTCTGCTGTTGTCGAACGTGGTTTTCCAGAAGGCAGAGATATCAGAGCAGGACCACCAAAAATGTAAAAATGTGCCTTCTTCATTCTGGCATCTCTAGCACAGGTCTGACGAGGTACCATACATCTTTTTTAGTCTGGAAGGCATCAGATACCATCTGGAAAGCATTTTCTTGTATGGTAACGCATCTAGAAGTGAGCTTAGGTGCAGCAAATATTGTCTGAAGATCTCTAACAGCAAATCTCACATCTAAATCTCTTTCCCATTTCCGTATAAAATAAAGGGAAGAAAGGGATTCTATGATTAGTAAATTCTGACTTATCTTAGAGATCAGTTTAGTTGGATGTTGAGACTGAGCAATGAGTTTTTCAAACCATGTAAGCGTAGCTGTTTGTTAGCCAGTGGATAGAGCATTTTTGATGCAGATCTTATGTAAGAATATTGCAGAGGGTTGAGCTTTGACATTCGTAATTTTGATTGCAGTGCTTGCAGATCTAAAAGGTCTCCATCATCGTCCAAGAGTTCCTCGATTGGTGTTGTGGAGTTACGAAGCAAGGCATGGAGTAACCACTATTTGAGGATACTAAGCAGTCTCCTAAAGTCAGAAGTGGGGAGGGAAAGCTAGAGCATAACTCTCTTATCACAGAAATTTACCATACCTTTAGTGTTGCAGAAGGCAGTGAATTATCTGCTGGGCACTGAGGGGTGACAGATGGATTTGCAAGTACTAGGGTTCTTAAAGGATATTTGGCTAAGCTGTTTTCCAATAGAATCCAATGCTTATGTGGAGGGCGTCTAACCCAGTCTATCACTCTACTGAGGTGGATTGCTCTATAGTAACGCAAAATGGAAGGAAGACCAATCCCACCTTTGTTAAAAGCCTGGGTTTCACACTGCCCCAAATGTAAGATGTACATATTTAACGAACTGCGTCGAAGAGTCTACAGGGAAGTTTTATGGGAAGAACTTGTAGTAAGTAAGCAATTTTAGGGATTATCAGAGAGTTAAGCATATTTTTGCGTCCTAGCCAAGATAAGAATGTCTGTGACCAGGAGTTTAGGGTATCTGGAATCAAGTTCAGTAAAGGAAGGTAGTTTAGGTCATATAATTTTGTCAGATCTGGGGGGATATTAATTCCTAGGAATTTTATAGATGAAGTTGTCCATGAAAACGGGGAATCGGTTTGCAATTCTCTCAGTTTTTTAGCAGACAGATTTATCCCCATGGCTTGAGACTTTGATATGTTTATTTTCAAGTTGGAGATGTACCCAAAGAAAAGGCTTGTGTAGGATTGGATATCATTAGTAATAAGTCATCCGCATAGGCAGCTTGTTTAAATTCCAGTCCCCCACAGGTCAGTCCTCGTATTTTGGGGTGTTGACGGATGTATTGGAGAAGGGGTTCTACTGTGAGAATGAATAGGATCAGTGATAGGGGGCAACCCTGTCTGGTTCCATTGTTGATTTTTACCGGTAGAGAATATATGTCACTCGGTGCTTCATACATAGTAAATATTGCCCTGATGAAAGACAGAGGAAAGCCAAACTTAGTCAGAGCGCATTTGACAAAAGGCCATGCCACTCTGTCAAACGCTTTTTCAGCATCTGTGCCTAGTAATACTAAGGAACTGTTCCTTTTTTTGTCAGGACAATTTAGTTTAGGACTTTATAAGTGTTGTCTTTGCCTTCTCGTCCAGGGATTAATCCAGTCTGGTTTGGGTGTAAAAGGTCTGTTAGTTGGGGTTTTATTCTTGAGGACAGTATTCTGGCAAAAATTTTCAGGTCGAAGTTTAATAGTGAGATAGGTCTGTAACTAGAGCTAATTGTTGGGTCTTTCTGGGGTTTGTGTATCAGAGGGATGTGGGCATTCAGTGATTGGGGAGGGAAAGGGGTGCCCGATAAGGCCGCATTAAATGATTGGAGCATATGTGGTACCAGAATATCTTTAAAAGTTGAACAGTATAGTGCTGGCAGACCGTCGGGCCCAGGTGATTTACCCTTAGCCATTTGTTTCAGGATGTTAGATCTTGAAAAAGTAGGATAGGTGAACCTTCATATTCTATTTTTTCGCATTCTCTGGCTTTTTTCGTCACCTGTTTTTTCTGAGCGAAATTCAGGAGTTTGCATATTATATCTCTAGGAGGCTCGTTAGGTTTAGGTTTGGGGCGTAGTGCACGATGAGCTCTCTCAGTAGTGATAGAGTCACCATAATCTTCTCCTAGGAGGGATTTGCAGATTTCTAATACGGTCTTTGGCACGGCATCTGGAGAGACTGACTCGGGCACACCTCTTAAGCGTATGTTATTACATCTACTTCTGTTATCTTGATCTTCTATATAATCGTAAAGGTAATTGATATGTTGTTGATAGGTAACAAGAGGGTCCGTATTCATTTGAGTGTATCCCGTTAGGGCAGCTTGACTAATTTCAAGAGTTTCCACTCTGTGGCCAATCTGACTCATCTCTTTTTTGATTTCTGACAATTCTTCCATCACTGAATTAAGGGCATTACATAAAGCTTGTGTGATGAAGGATCTGGAAATGGGAAGATCAGTAGTGATATCAGCAGTGTCTTCCTTCTCACTATCTCTCTCGTGCTGTGTAGCTATCTGAAGTTGCGTTGCACTTTTGGAGTTGGAGGACGGGGCCCCCAAAGTGGCCTGCATTTTTTTCATCACTTATTTATTAAGATCATATTGCAAAAGGGAGGTGGAGCTTTTGCAATTCTTGGCTATAGGCCTTGTATCTCCCGACTTTCACCATAGGTGATGTGGATCTTGTTCCCCTGCTGAGTGTTTAAATCACCCCAACATCTGGTATACGGTGTCAGTACCTGCTCACTACGAGCTTACAGAAACATGAAATTCAGCTATTTCACAATAATTGCTCCGTGGTAGCTTGCCCAGATGTCTGGGGGTTTTGATGAGAGAGTTGGAGCCAGTAGGCAGTCGTCAGGACGACCTGAAAAATTGGGTCAGTTGCCCTTTAAATAATAAGTGCAGTGTCTTGCATTTTAAAATGAGACTTGATGGACCTGTCATTGTCCAAAAAAATTAAGGCTATGCCTTTGTAGAGCAGCTTGAAAGTCCCTTGAGTACACACCTGTGGGGAACTTTATTAGTGTGTGGAGGAAGAGTAAGTCAAAGGTGCGGGGGGGGGGAGGGGAAGGAGGCCTCTTCAGCGTTGTTATGGATAAGGCAGCTAGGGAAGGAGATTGAGATGAAGAAGATCTAACTGGGTAGAATGTGAGTGACTGAGGAACCTAGAAATCCTCTCTGGGCAGGGGACTCACAGTTAGAAAGAGGTTCAGCTGTCTTCCTGCGCTGACTAGCGCCATGTGAAGCGCATCTGAGAGCCTGAGGATCTCTCCGGAGGTAATTAGTGGAGCAAGCGTTTCTCCTGCAGATTCAGGTAGTGGCAGTGTTGTTCTCAGGCCGAGCCAGGGAGCCACAGCAGGTCTGAAGATGTGAAAGGGCTCCGCGATGGCACAAGTCGGGAAGGATGCCTGAACGGAGGTAAGACACCCCAAATCTTAGGATGTTTGATCACGGTGTCACTAAGTAGGTCGCAGCTATAACTCGGGGACCGCTGGGCCAAAATTCTTCGGATATGGCTCCAACTGTAGAACAAGGAAGCCGGTGGTGGGTGTAAAACGTAGGGTTGGGGCTTCAAAACTCTGCGGAAGAGGTCAGATGGTTGTGGATAACGCTGCCAGAGACGGAGCTGAGTAGATGGCCGACTTCTCTCCTCGGCCGCAGGCCACGCCCCCCCCCCCGGTGCACTTTCTTTTTCCATGATTTTCCATATAAAATATCTAGAAATATTTTATTTACTATTTCATTTTAGATTCATCTTTTCAAAACTATGAAGTCAAATGTTAAAAATGTGCGTGTTCCCACCAGAGATCATTAGTGAAATCTCCCCGGCTTTCCTACGCCAGTCTATTATAGTGTTTCATCTATAAAAGGAGAAGCTAGTAATACTCTTATATCTTGTCTGTATCTCAGACAAGAAGAAATTATTTTGCTTTTTTACACACAAAATCCTCCAGATCCTCGTTCTGCACTTCCCTAAGCAAGTGAAGCTTCATACAGCGGTTCTGTCAGACACGAAGAGGAGAATTATGCAGCGATTATATTTCAAAGGAAAGAACATATACTGGATTTTTATTTACATTTTGTGAACACATTATCTTCTGTAATGCATATTGCTGTATATAATATTTTATTACATTGATTTTAGATTTTTGTGATTCATTTTCACCTTTTTAAAATTATTTTTAACAGACAGCTTTAGTTTCTGACTGAAGGACAGCTCATTAAAGTCGGGTGTATTATTCAGAATATGTACTTGTAACTTCTACAGGCTGTTTTGCTGAAGAATTTTAGTTCAAATATTACAGATTCACAGTGATTTACAACAACTATAATACAATACGGGATAGTGAACCTTATCGTCCTCAAGCGTAATTATAAAAGAGAAACCCTATGAATGTGAGCTGAAAAATGTATGATATTTTCTTTATCATATTAATTTTTTTTTTTTTTGGGGTGGGGGAATCCCCCTAAAAATGTCACAGGACAATTCTAGCATAGTGACTGAGATTCTGCTCTTGGGATTTCAGAATTTAAAACAATCTAGGATTTGTTTCTTTCTCCTACTTCTGACCATCTTCTGTGTGACGGTATGTGGAAACCTCCTCATCATTCTGGTGGTGTCCTCCAGCAGATCTCTCCACTCTCCCATGTACTTCTTCCTCACACAGCTCTCCTTCACAGATATTATGCTCATCACCACCATCGTACCCAACATGCTCCACATTGTGTTGTATGAAGGAAGTTTTGTGCCTTTTGTTGGATGTTTGACTCAATTTTATTTTTTTTCAGCCTCAGAATCATTGGAATGTCTTCTCCTGAGTGTAATGTCCTATGACCGGTATCAGGCCATCTGTAACCCTCTACATTACACCTCAGTCATGGACCTCACATTTTGTGTAAGAGCCGTTCTCTTGTGTTGGGTGATAATGCTTGCAGTTACACTGACTCTTTCAATAACCATTAGTCAACTGCAGTTCTGTGGGGCAAACGTCATTGACCATTTCTTCTGTGATTTAGATCCTTTACTTGAACTTTCCTGCTCAGACACTTTTTTTCTGAAACTAGAAGACATGATATTGGCCGTACCATATGTACTTTCTCCATTTATTGTAATTCTAGTCTCATATATTTATATAATTGTCACTATATTGAAGATCCCATCTGTGACCGGGAGGCAGAAGACCTTCTCCACCTGCAGCTCTCACCTGGCCGTGGTGTCTTTATATTATGGATCCATCATTTGCATCTATCTATTTCCAAATAAGGGAGATGTAAAGAAAACCCTCTCCCTGTTCTACACTGTAGTGACTCCGCTCCTCAATCCTATGATCTACAGTCTGAGTAATAGAGACATTAAGCAGGCCATTAAGAAGCTCAGGAACAAAAACTTGTCTGCTTTTTAAATGAGTTTTTGCATTAGTCTTTCTACCTTTAGTAGATTTATGCGCTCCTGCATATGATTTTTTTTTTTTTGTAATATATTGATTTTACCCATAGCATTGTGTGGCCATTGGCCACTTTAGGTGGACAGAGATTTGGCCATACGCATTGGTTGGATTGCATAAATCATCAAGGGCAACTAACATTGTAATAAGTAAGGTGGGTACTGTGGTTGCAATATATGCAGGGACAAATACTGTATATAGACACTTACCAAAACATTTTGTCTTTTTTCGGTGTGGATATTAAACTAGCTTTGGCTTTCAGTGGACTTCTATTTTTCAAATTCAACATGTATCAATTTATGTGGTAAGACATGGACAGTGAGCACTGACCTAGAATCCAGCCTGCTTTCCCTAACTACATGCAATCCAAGCCATAGATAGAAAGGCCGCAACTGGACAACAGCTCCTGCGCTACCTATGTGCAGAGACAGACAAACACCAAGAGACAAAACAACATAAAAACAGGGTCGTACCATACCATGGACTCGCCAAAGCTGGAGATCGCTCCACTGGAGCCCGGTCAGGGGAGTTTGTGACAATGACATTGTACATTATGAAAGTGGTAAATTTTTGTTAAAATATTTTGCCTTTATTTAAAGAAAATGTAATCAAATTTGAAATTATCATATGGTCATACCTCACTAAATACATAGTAACATAGTTTATAAGGCTGAAAAAAGACATCTGTCCATCCAGTTCGGCCTGTTTTCCTACAAGTTGATGCAGAGGAAGGCAAAAAAAACCTGTGAGGTAGAAGCCAATTTTCTCCACTTTAGGGGAAAAAATTCCTTCCTGACTCCAATCAGACATCAGAATAACTCCCTGGATCAACGACCCCTCTCTAGTAACTATAACCTGTAATATTATTACCCTCCAGAAATACATCCAGGCCCCTCCTGATCTCTTATAGTGAACTTATCATCACCACCTCCTCAGGCAGAGAGTTCCATAGTCTCACTGCTCTTACAGTAAAGAGTCCATAGTCTCACTGCTCTTACCATAAAGAGTCCATAGTCTCACTGCTCTTACAGTAAAGAATCCTCTTCTATGTTTGTGTACAAACCTTCTTTCCTCCAGACGCAGAGGATGTCCCTTCATCACAGTCACAGTCCTCGGGATAAATAGATGATGGGAGTGATCTCTGTACTGACCTCTGATATATTTATACATAGTTATTAGATCTCCCCTCAGTCGTCTTTTTTTCTAAAGTGAATAACCCTAATTTTGATAACCTTTCTGGGTACTGTAGTCCACCCATTCTAGATATAACTTTAGTTGCCCTCCTCTGAACCCTCTCCAGCTCTGCTATGTCTGCCTTGTTCACAGGAGCCCAGAATTGTACACAGTACTCCATGTGTGGTCTGTTCTCATCACCGCCATCTCTGCCCCTTTTGATGCAACCAATTATCTTATTGGCCTTGGCAGCAGCTGTCTGACACTGGTTTCTACAGCTTAGTTTGCTGTTCTCTAAAATTCCTTGGTCCTTTTCTATGTCAGAGTTACCCCAGTGTTTTACCATTCAGTATGTACTGGTGACTTGCATTATTCCTTCCTATGTGCATAACCTTACATTTGTCAGTGTTAAACCTCATCTGCCGCTTCTCTACCCAAGCCTCCAGTCTGTCCAGATCCATCTGTAGCAGTATACTGTCCTCTGTACTACAGTGCCCCCTGGAACTTTTCAACCTTTTGCCACATTTCAGGCTTCAAACAAAAAGATATAACATTTTAAATTTTTGGTAAAGAATCAACAACAAGTGGGTCACAAAATTTATTGGATCATTTGAACTTTTTTTGTAACAATAAAACTGAAAAGTGAGGCATGCAAAATTATTCGTCCCCCTTGCATTAATACTTTGTTGCGCCACCTTTTGCTGCGATTACAGCTGCAAGTTGCTTGGGGTATGTCGCTATCAGTTTTGCACATCTAGAGACTGAAATTCTTGCCCATTCTTCCTTGCAAAACAACTCGAGCTCTTTGAGGTTGGATGGAGAGCATTTGTGAACAGCGTTTTCAGCTCTTTCTACATATTCTCAATTGGATTCAGGTCTGGACTTTGACTCGGCCATTCTAAGACCTGGATACCTTTATTTTTGAACCATTCCATTGTAGATTTTGCTTTATGTTTGGGATCATTGTCTTGTTGGAAGATAAATCTCCGTCCTTGTCTCAGGTCTTTTGCAGACTCCAACAGGTTTTCATCCAGAATGGTCCTGTATTTGGCTCCATCCATCTTCCCATCAATTTTTAACCATCTTCCCTGTCCCTGCTGCTGAAAAGCAGGCCCAACCCATGATGCTGCCACCACCATGTTTGACAGTGGGGATGGTGTGTTCAGGGTGATGAGCTGTGTTACTTTTATGCCAAACATATCGTTTTGCATTGTTTCCAAAAAGTCTGATTTTGGTTTCATCTGACCAGAGCCCCTTCTTCCACATGTTTGGTGTCTCCCAGGTGGCTTGTGGAAAACTGTAAACAAGACTTTTTATGGATATCTTTGAGAAATGGCTTTCTTCTTGCCGCTCTTCCATAAAGGTCAGATTTGTGAAGTGTTGGACTGATTGTTGTCTTATGGACAGACTCTCCCACCTCAGCTGTAGATCTCTACAGTTCATCCAGAGTGATCATGGGCCTCTTGTCTGCATCTCTGATCAGTCTTCTCCTTGTTTAAGATGAAAGTTTAGAGGGACCGCCGGGTCTTGGTAGATTTGCAGTGGTCTGATACTCCTTCCATTTCAATATGATCTCTTGCACAGTGCTCCTTGGGATGTTTAAAGCTTGGGAAATCTTTTGATATCCTAATCCAGCTTTAAACTTCTCCACAACAGTATCACGGACCTGCCTGGTGTGTTCCTTGGTCTTCATGATGCAGAACCCTGAGACTATCACAGAGCAGGTGCATTTATACGGAGACTTGATTACACACAGGTGGATTCTATGTATCTTCATCAGTCATTTAGGACAACATTGGATCATTCAGAGATTCTCTTCCAGAGATCAACTTCTGGAGGGAGTTTTCTGAACTGAAAGTAAATGGGCCGAATAATTGGCACTGTATATATACAGTAAACTGTCCTCTGTAGTATATATACAGTATACTGTCCTCTGTAGTATATATACAGTAAACTGTCCTCTGTAGTATATATACCGTATACTGTCCTCTTCTGTGTTAATTACTTTACACAGTTTAGTGTCATCTGCAAAAATTGATATTTGACTGTGCACGCCTTCTACAAGATCATTAATAAATATATTAGAAATAGTATATGGAGAGAGTGCCTAGTATGCAACTCTAGGTTTCTGGCCAATATATATGCGCTGTCTAGGGGGTTACTCTTTCTCTTTCATAGAGTGCCTAGAATGCATTCATAATATTTTAGGCCAAGCAATGCCTCTCTGGGATTCTGGGAAAGATATTCCCCTGGTGATAGCCTCAAACTGTTCAATCAGTGCTTTTTTATAAGGAGGAGTTTCGTAAGCCAGTCAACATTCTTCTGGATTTCTGGGAAAATGATATGAAAATTAGCACGTCTTATATCTGCTAGCATCATGAAGGCTTGGGAAAGCTAATTTTAATACCCTTTCCAGAAGCCCAGAGGAGTGTTGCCTGGCCTAAGATTCTTTGCACACATACTACGCATGTTAGGCGCTCTGCTTAATGAGAAAGAATAACCAGACAGACAATGCATTTATATATTGCCAAGAAACCTAGGGTAACTAAGGTCTTTCTCCCTCGCTCTTTGCAAATCTCAAAGAATTTGGTTTGCTACAGTCGGGATGATTTTTTTAATTTTTTATCTGGTATAATTGATGCACTGCACTCATCCTTAATATTTACCATATGTCCCCTTTATGTTGGCATTATTTTTCAAATGCACTTTTATCTTTTGGGGACAATGGAAGTATAAAAGTATAGCAGCAATTTCTAACGTTTTCAAGACAATTTCCAAAACCTATTTTCTAAGAGAGCAATTCTGTTAGGAACTGACATTGAACCTGCACCCCATAAAAAAAAATTGAAAATTGTATTTTAAACTTTTATTAACCCTTTAGGTGTTTTCCAGGAAATAACATAAAATAGAAGTTGAACAAAAATGTTATTTTCTTATTTCAAATGTACAATTGTATTTTTTTCCAACACAGCAAATAATAAAAGTGTAGTAAATAGTGAGTTTTACTTCTACAATTCGATAAGTTTTTAGAAATATCCTTGTCTCAAATATCAGCTCTCATACTTGTCTCAAATACCACCTTCAGAAATTGAGGTGCATCTTGTGGAATCCAGGATCTCCATTATTTGGGATGTTTTTCATTCCCAATTTCATTTTTGGAGAGGTTTTAAGGTACCTAAACATAGAAATATCCCCCCAAAGGACCCCATTTTGGAAACTACACTCCCCAGGTGTAGTGTAGTAAGCATTTGTAGTAAGCATTTGAAATATAATTTATTAGAATTTGAGTTTTAAAAGGTTAAAATGGCATGATTACAATAAAATATTGTTTCAGGTCAACATTTTTACATCAAGGTTTAATAGGACAGAAAACATATTTGTATAAAATCATTTCTCCATAGTACAGAAATATCCCATAAATAGTTATAAACAGCCGCACTGGAAAATATTAGCTCTTGAAAGAGAAGGAGTGCCATTTGGCACCAATTTTACTGGAATGGGTCTGGACCTCATGTCCTATTTGCAACACCCCTGAGGTACCCATATAGTAGGAACCCTGGAGAAATTGCCCCACTTTAAAAACAACTCCCTCCAAGGAATTCAACTAGGGGCGTAATGATAATTTTTCATCACAGGTGTTTCATAGAATTTATTAACATAAAACAGTGAAAATGAAAAATATTTTTTCTAGTGGTATGTTGCTTTAGCCTCAAACTTTTACAAGGGTAAAAAGTAGAAAAAACAACCAACAACAATGTATCTCAAGTAGAGAAATATCCCATATGCTGTCATAAACAGTTGGCCAAATGGCAGGGCTCAGAAAGGAAGGGGCACCATTTGACTTTTGAAGTTTTGTGTTGATTGGGATTTGGGCACCATGTTGAACTTGCAACATCCCTGAGGCACTACTACAGTGGAACCCCCCCCCCCAAAAATGACCCCATTTTGAAAACTATACCCCAAAAGGAATTCTGATATAATGATGGTTTAACATTGGGCAATGAAAATGAAAAATTATATTTTTTCCTATTGTACTTTGCTTTAACCCCAAAGTTAGCACTTTTTGGGTAAATCACTCCATATTTTGTTACAAAATTTATTTTGAGTAGATAAATACCCCATATGTGATCATATACAGCTTTTTGAGGAGACGGCCGGACTCCATGACAAAAGGGAAGGAAGGGACAGAGATTCTGAGACAGGGATTAAGAGCCATAACTTTTTTTTTATTTTTTTGTTGACTAAACTATGTAAAGGCTCACTTCTTATGAAACAATTTATAGTTTATATTGATCCTACAGTACATATGGATTTTTGATTGTTTTATTATTGTATTTTTCGGTAGGTTAGGTCTTAGGTGAACAAAATATAAATTGTTATAGTCATTTTCATTTTATGGGGTGCATTGTGAGGTAGAAATGACATGATTACTTTATTCTGAGGTTTAATATGATTATGGCTTTATCATAATCATTATTGTGTATTGCCATAATATGCTAAGAACCATAATGTATTTATTTTTCCATGCACAAGCCATAATTTTCATTAACCCCTTCCGTACCGAGCCACTTTTCACCTTTAATCCCTGACCATTTTTGCAAATCTGATATGTGTCACTTTATGTGCTAATAACTTTGGAACTCTTTTATTTATCCAAGCTATTCTGAGATTTTTTTCTCTTCACACATTGTACTTCATGACAGTGGTAAATTTGAGTCGATACATTTCACCTTTATTTATAAAATAATCCAAAATTTAACAAAAATTTTGAAAAATTCACAATTTTCTACTTTTAAAACAGATAGTAATTCCTTATAAAATAGTTATCAATCAACATTCCCCATATGTCTACGTTATATTGGCATCATTTTGTAAATGTATTTTTTTTTTTAGGGCACTAGAAGGCTTACATCTTTAAAATTTTCAACAAAATTTCCAAAACCATTTTTTAATGCACCTAATCAGATATAAAGTGATTTTGAGGGGCTTACGTAATGGAAACCACCCATAACTGACCCCATTTTAGAAATTACACCCCTCAAGTTATTCAAAACTGATTTCACTTTTTTGGTAGATTTTTTTATGGTAATCAATTTTTTCTTGCAACACTGCAAGGATTAACAGCAAAATAAACCTCAACATATATTACTCTGATTCTAAAGTTTACAGAAATACCCCATATGTGGTAGTAAACTGCTCTATGTGCATATGGCAATTTGCTACACATCTTCTTCTGAATATGGCAACACCCCATAGTAACATAGTAACATCTGTCCATCCAGTTCGGCCTGTTCTCCTACAAGTTGATCCAGAGGAAGGCAAAAAACCCCTGTGAGGTAGAAGCCAATTTTCCCCACTTTAGGGAAAAAAATTCCTTCCTGACTCCAATCAGGCATCAGAATAACTCCCTGGATCAACGACCCCTCTCTAGTAACTATAACCTGTAATATTACCCTCCAGAAATACATCCAGGCCTCTCTTGAACTCTTTTAGTAAACTTACCATCACCACCTCCTCAGGCAGAGAGTTCCATAGTCTCACTGCTCTTACCTTAAAGAATCCTCTTCTATGTTTGTGTACAAACCTTCTTTCCTCCAGACGCAGAGGATGTACCCTCGTCACAGTCACAGTCCTGGGGATAAATAGATGATGGGAGAGATCTCTGTACTGACCTCTGATACATAGTTATTACATCTCCCCTCAGTCGTCTTTTTTCTAAAGTGAATAAGCCTAATTTTGATAATCTTTCTGGGTCCTGTAGTCCACCCATTCCAGTTATTACTTTAGTTGCCCTCCTCTGAACCCTCTCCAGCTCTGCTATGTTTGCCTTGTTCACAGGAGCCCAGAACTGTACACAGTCCTCCATGTGTGGTCTGACTAGTGATTTGTAAAGTGGCAGGACTATGTTCTCATCACAGGCATCTATGCTTCTTTTGATGCAACCCATTATCTTATTGGCCTTGGCAGCAGCTGTCTGACACTGGTTTCTACAGCTTAGTTTGCTGTTCAGTAAAATTCCTAGGTCCTTTTCCATATCAGAGTTACCTAATATTTTACCATTTAGTATGTACCATACTGTATGTGGTGGTAAACTGCTGTGAGGGCACATGTCAGGACTTAGGATGGAAGGAGAGCTGTTTGGCTTTTGCAGCACAGATTTTGATGGATTGGTTTATGGGTGGCATTGGTTTTAATTTTTCAAGTGATTGTCTTATTTGGGGGCTCATTTTTTGCAGGATGAGGTGATGTTTACATTGGTACTTTTTTAGTGTACATAAGACTTTTTGATTGCTTGATATTACACTTTTTGTGAGGCAAGATGAACAAATAACTGTTTTGGCATAGTTTTTTTTTTTTTTTTAATTACAGCATTCCCCTGAGAGGCCATCTCATGTGATATTTTTATAGAGCAGGTTGTTACAGACGTGACAATACGTCCTAATATGTCAATCATTTTATTTTTTTTTAATTTTACACTGTGCCTTTTTGAACAGAATAATATCTTATTTTTGTGTTGGCATTTTCTTTTCTTTTTTTTTTTTAAACCTTTATTTTTATTACTTCTTTATTAATTTTATTTTTGTCTCACTTCAACTTTTGGGGGTCTGATCCCCATTACAATGCATTACAATACTTCTGTATTGTAATGCACTGCCTGTAAGTGTATTACCAGTGTAATACAGGGGTCTAGAACTCACAGGCTGACACGAAAGGCAGCCACGATGCCTAAGGAAGGCTGCCTTCCCTGCCATCAGGTCCCTGTCACCGCAGCGCCGGGACCCGATTGACAACCGGCACACGGCAGGATACCGCACATGCCGCGGTCAGTGCTGACTGCTGCAGTGCAATGTATAATGCGCCAACATCAGTGTTTTCACTGATGCCGGTGCATAACCCTGTTCCCAGCGCTGTACATGTACGTCACTAGAATCTTACAGGTTAATTTTTTTTTTTTTTTTTAAGTGAAGTGTGAACTTTGTCTAAGATGTTTACCATGCCGGATACGTAATATGATATTTTTATAGGTTTTTATGGACATAGCAATGAAAATCATCTGCAGTTTATTTTATTCTTTTAGCTTTTACCAATCATAAGGTACTGTGGAAAACATTTAGTATTTTTTAAAAAAAATGTTCTTTTTTTTCTTCTTTTTTTTACTTGAACATTAACTTACACTTATACTGTTGGTAATATAGTTTACCTGTCAGTATTACACTGACAGTTTGCATGTTAGACGCAGCCTTGGCTACTAGTGGGAGTCTATGTTCCTGTCGCTGGAAACTCAATGTTGTACAGATGGAACCTGATCACTCTGCAAAACACTTAGATATAGAGTATGATATTTACTGTCATTTAAGAGGTTAAAAGGCTAGGATCAGAGAGAACTCCAATCTCCACCATTGCAGCAGGAGCCTAGGTGTGTATTATAGTTGGCTTCCACTGCGGATGGTGCTTGCTCAGCTATTCAGCTCACACTAACCGTGTTCTGTACTTGTATGGAGCTGGACATTAAAGGGGTATTCCCATCTGAGACGATGGGGGCATATATCTAGCATTTGTCCGCATTGACTGATAGGTGTGTATCCCACCGCTGGGACCCACACCTATATCGAAAACAGAGCAGAGGAGGTAGTGGCTGGAGGACCCCGGGTTTCCCCAAGTCTGGCCAACACCAGACTCTCTCCCCTTAGAAGTGAATAATGGAAGCACACCCCGCTTGTGCGGCCATCACTCCCATTGATTTCTGTGGAGCTGATGGAAATAGCCAAGCCTGAACTGTTTTCAGCATCCCTATAGAAATTAATGGTGGGCA
The DNA here is from genome assembly GCA_900303285.1 of Rhinella marina. Classification (NCBI taxonomy): domain Eukaryota; kingdom Metazoa; phylum Chordata; class Amphibia; order Anura; family Bufonidae; genus Rhinella; species Rhinella marina. The sequence goes on along the minus strand of ONZH01018317.1, from coordinate 10,944 downwards.
ACCACGCATGCGCGGTGTGCCCTCCTTTACTTTGTACGCTGCGTTTACGAGATAGGTGCAAGTCCCAGCGGTGGGACCCGCACCTATCAGACAATGGAGACATATCCTAGTGATATGCCCCCATTGTCTGAGATTGGAATATCCATTTAAGTATCAGGGCCTAGCAACGTACATTTGTTCTAAGGGGTTAAATAATTATTGTATCATCTTCTTAAAATAAGTAAATTTCAGAATATTTTTGTGGTTGTCTTTCACACAAGAATGACAGTATGATATGTTTGATGTCCTAAAAATTGTCCTGAAGAGAATAGGGCCCAATATTTACAACCGGGGGTTCCCCACTAGTGACAGTGACCCAATGTGAGTATGTTAGAAATTCTCTATTAACTCCTCGAGTCACAGTGCTATACATCTATGACGGAAGGAGGGATTTTAAATGTGGTGCCTGTTCACAAGGGCAATGTGGTCCATAGCCTGTGGGTCTTTGCTGTTTCAAACAGCAGAGGCCTGGGACTAATGACTGCAAAAAAAGTTTAAAAAAAAGTACCAAAAAGTTTTTAAAAATATAAAAAAATAAAACATCTACAGATTGAAACCACCCCCTTTCACTAGAATAAAATAATAAAAAACATAATAATCATGGGCATTGTCACATCCTAAAATGCCTGAAATATTAAAACATTAACATATTTATCCCATATGAAGAATGGAATAGGAAAAAAAATCGAAATGGTCAATTTACCATTTTTTCATTGCTTTGCTTACCCCCAAAACATGAATAACATGTGAGGTAGAAGCCAATTTTCCCCACTTTAGGGGAAAAAATTCCTTCCCGACTCCAATCAGGCATCAGAATTACTCCCTGGATCAACGACCCCTCTCTAGTAACTATAACCTGTAATATTATTACCCTCCAGAAAGATATCCAGGACCCTTCTGATCTCTTATAGAGAACTTACCATCACCACCTCCTCAGGCCGAGAGTTCCATAGTCTCACTGCTCTTACCATAAAGAGTCCATAGTCTCACTGCTCTTACAGTATAGAGTCCATAGTCTCACTGCTCTTACAGTAAAGAGTCCATAGTCTCACTGCTCTTACTGTAAAGAGTCCATAGTCTCACTGCTCTTACAGTAAAGAGTCCATAGTCTCACTGCTCTTACAGTAAAGAGTCCATAGTCTCACTGCTCTTACAGTATAGAGTCCATAGTCTTACTGCTCTTACAGTAAAGAGTCCATAGTCTCACTGCTCTTACTGTAAAGAGTCCATAGTCTCACTGCTCTTACAGTAAAGAGTCCATAGTCTCACTGCTCTTACAGTAAAAAGTCCATAGTCTCACTGCTCTTACTGTAAAGAGTCCATAGTCTCACTGCTTTTACCGTAAAGAATCCTCTTCTATGTTTGTGTACAAACCTTCTTTCTTCCAGACGCAGAGGATGTGAAAAAAACACAGTTCCACAGGCATAACTATAAAAACGATATGGTAATCAAAATATATATTTTCTTGTTTTAATTATTATTTTGTTTGTAGATACACTACAGTATATAAATGTAATTGTACTGACCCAGGAAATGAAGGGCACAGGTCATTTTTACTGCATAGGGAACACTGTAGAGATAAAACCCTTAAAATGATGGCAGTGTTTTGTTTGTTTGTTTGTTTTTTAATTCCACCGCATTTGGAATTGTTTTTCCGCTTCCCAATACATTGTATGCCACATTTAATGGTGGCATTAAAAAGTACAATTTATCTCGGCTATTTGGGCTAAAACAAAAAAAATTATGGCTCCGAAAAGACGGAAGAAAAATGAAAAAGTAAAAACGTAAAAACTTCCTAGGCTCAAGGGATTAAATGAAATGAAATTTTGTGAAAGTACACTGACACTTTATAGAAGATTTTAATTGTGTTTTACAGTGAAAAATAAAACATCAAGAAACCAACTGAACCGGAATACACCAGACTTGTTTCTTACATTATTTTTAAGGGCCTGTTTAATTTCTCTATTACTCAAACTGTATATTATAGGGTTCAGGAGAGGGGTTATAACAGTATAGAACAAGGAGAGGATTTTCTTTACATTTTCTTGACTTGGAAACATATAAATACTGATTGTCGATCCATAAAACATGGACACCACGGCCAGGTGAGAGCTACAGGTGGAGAAGGTCTTCTGCCGCCCAGTCACAGATGGGATCTTCAGTATGGTGATAATAATGTACACATAGGAGGTAATTATAACAGTAAACGGGCAAATTCCCAAAGGAACAACTAATATCCTGCTTTCAGTTTTGATCATAAATATGTCTGAGCATGATAGTTCTAGTATTGGGTCAAAATCACAGAAGAAATGGTCAATGACGTTTGGTCCACAGAACCACAAATGACTCATGGTTACAGAAAGAGTCAATATCATCAAGAAAATCATCAACCAACATAACAAAACTGATTTTATACAAAATGTGAGGTCCATGACCATGGTGTAATGTAGAGGGTTACAAATGGCCTGATACCGGTCATAGGACATCACAGCCAGAAGAAGACATTCCAAAGATTCAGAGGCAGAAAAAAAATAAAATTGAGTCAAACAGCCTATAAAAGACACAAAACTTCCTTTATACAACACAACTTGGAGCATGTTGGGTACGATGGTGGTGGAGAGCAGAATATCTGTGAAGGAGAGCTGTGTGAGGAAGAAGTACATGGGAGAGTGGAGAGACCTGCTGGAGGACACCACCAGAATGATGAGGAGGTTTCCACATACAGTCACACAGAAGATAAGTGATAGGAAAAGAAAGCAGAAAGTGTTTACATTTTGTAAATTTTTAAACCCCAAAAGGAATACTTGAGTCACCATCTGGGAATTATTTTGCAGAGAGGACATCGAGAAGACAATGGTTCTGAATGCTGATAAAATAGTAAGATAAATATTAAATAGATAAAGTCAACTTTTGTTCATCTTAAATCTAGACTCACACAGTGCAGTTAGGCAGAAGCAGAAACAAGAGTTTTGGTTTTCTAGGATAGAGCTTCCAGAAAGTGGTAGTTGGGCCACTAGGTGCTGGTGGTTCCTGTTACTAGATTCTTTTACACTCCTTATAATTCAAACCAGAACAAAAAAACAGAAGTCTTTATACCACGTCTAGAAACATCAGGGAGACACAGTAGAAGAGCAAAGCTAGAGATGCAGAATGATGTCCGCATTTGGTGATTTGTATTTGATTGAAGGTGTCAAGAACACTGATAAATACAGACAAATATCGATAAGGCAATTTACTCTTTATGTAAGTGTCATGGCTGAAAATGGTCTTCTGTCTATACAGTAAACTCTTGTATTAACCATGCTGTGTCATGAATGTTTGAAATTTTACACATGAGGGTCACACAAGCTAGGCGAGTTTTATATATATATATATATATATATATATATATATATATATATATATATATATATTTTTTTTTTTTTTTAAATTTGTCAATAATATGACTTTATGAACATATTTGTCTCAAATTCCAAAAATAGTGAAACTGGCTGGGCAATAATGGTGAAGAATAATATTAATAATGATGTGATGCCTCTCTACAGGACCCTCTATATCTCTAAGTGCTGTGCTCGGACAATACAATATACAATGGAGATCTGCCTGCTGAGGACCTTGCTATGAGATAGAGACATGTAGCATGGTATGAATAATGCATTCAGTTCTTCAGGGCTGCCTCAACCTTTCCTTAGTCCACATATGGCAGCACTTCAAGTAAGGTGGCTTTATTACACAGCAACATAAAGTACAAAGCAGTAAAAGTCATATAAATACACACATACCTAAGGAATATGTTCAGAATAATTCACTAACAGAACTCTCTTTCTAACAAGAGCAGCCCAGTCCATCTCTGCTGTGCCTTATGTTCCTGTAGTTCCTTTGATGCTGTATGGTACACATACCGAACAAGCGAATGCACGTGCATTTGTACAAAACAATTAGGGAAATTCTGTATTATTTCTTCATAAAGGAGCAGACGATTCATTCATGTCATTAAGATACAGTTACATGGTTAGCAATGGCCTCCTTTTATAGATAAACAAATACAGTCAGTAAGCGAGAAAAAGCCCCAGAGATTTTAAGTCTTCTCCCTCCAGAGGGAAATTATCATCTTCAATAAATATCCTTTATTACACTGGGAATATATTTTGTGAAATTGCCTCAAACAATTTACCATGTAGAGTTTACACTGTTTTACATACATTGGCATGAAGCAGACTAGACTGTTGCCCTTGTTTCCCAACCCTTGATCTACCATAGATTCTGGTGTAAACAAGGTATGACCGTTCTAGATTCACTCTAAAATAAGTAAAATTAATAAAATGCATAAAACAAAATAAATAACGTTATTACAGATGAGTGAACCAGTTCATAATGAACAGGGTTTGTTAAGAATAGAGATGAGCGAGCATGCTCGTCCAAGCTTGGTGCTCGTTCGAGTATTACGGTACTCGTAAGTGCTCGCTGCTCGGAAGAGTATCTCGCCATGCTCGAGGAAATGGCATCTTCCGTATTGTGCATTTTTGGCGCCTATAAACTCAGCCAATCACAATCCAGGAGACTCTGCGGTACACCCAGCATCACGTAGGGCCCTTACATGTCGATAGCAGGAGTTGGCTGGCCTGATCAGGTGACCCTGGAATATACTAGTGACTGGCCGCGGCGCTCGGCTCAGATGCCGTCTGGATGTCGTTAGGGATAGAGCTGCTGCCTATCAGGGACAGTGTTAGGGCCTGCATTTAGTTCTCTGTTAGGCAGGAATCACCCACAAAGAACCCAACAGCCCTTCTAAGGGCTAGAAGACATTTTTTTTTTGTCTCCTGGCTTGGCTGGCTGGCACTAGTAGTGCAGCTATCGCCATATATAACACTTTTTTTTGTTATTGTTTAATCTCAGTGATACAAATCCATTTCATACAGCAGTGTGGAACCATTCTGTGTGTCACAGTTCAGCTGTCCACTCACTACAAACCACAATCCGTATTTTCTGTCCAGGTGACACATACTGTACGTCACGTAATCAAATGCGGTCTTTTGCTTTTACTTGTACAGCTACATTAGAAAAATCTCTGTGCGACATTTGTCTGGGTTGCAGTCAATATAGCCACCGTCAGCAGGGGCTGAGTTTGCTCTCTGATAGTTTCTGCACGTCAAGTTAAAAAAAAAATATATATATATATATATATATATATATATATATATATATATATATATATAAATATAAAAAAAACATATATAAAAAAATATTTTTTTTGTTGTTTTATCTCAATGATACAAATCCATTTCATACAGCTGTGTGTAACCATTCTGTGTGTCACAGTTCAGCTGTTCAATCACCACAAACCACAATCCGTATTTTCTGTCCAGGTGAGACATTCTGTACGTCACGTCAGTAAAAAAGGTCTTTTGCTTTCACTGATACAGCTACATTACAAAAATCTCTGTGCGACATTTGTCTGGGTTGCAATTAAGCAGACCAAGTCTGCCTAATCTAATAGTTTCCGTGTAATTGCTCCATACTGCACGGTACGTAATAACATACGTAATTTTGCTCAAACTTATCCACCTATATACAAAGCACAATCCGTATTTTCTGTCCAGGTGACCCATTCTGTACGTCACGTCAGTGAAAAAGGTCTTTTGCTGTCACTGATACAGCTACATTACAAAAATCTCTGTGCGACATTTGTCTGGGTTGCAATTAAGCAGACCAAGTCTGCCTAATCTAATAGTTTCAGTGTAATTGCTCCATACTGCGCGGTACGTAATAACATACGTAATTGTGCTCTAACTTATCCACCTATATATTTTCTTGTTCAGATTGAACAAGTTTGTGGGTTTCAGTACAGCAGGCCCTTTTATTTTATTTTTTTTATATAATACACTTATATACAGAAAATGTTGTACCCCAGGGCTAAGGGACGAGGGCGTGGGCATTCAATTACTGCAGGGGGCAGAGGCTGTGGTCCTGGGTAGGGTGAGACAGTACCTACTGATGAGGGAGCAGGGGAACGCCGCAGAGCTACACTCCCTAGCTTCATGTCTCAACTTACAGGGACACGTGGTAGAGGACTGTTGAAACCACAACAGTGCGAACAGCTGATGTTGTGGATTGCGGACAATGCTTCAAGTAATTTGTCCACCAGTCAGTCTTCCACGCAGTCCACCCACGTTACCCAAGGGAGCACTCCTCTGGCTCCTCCACCTCAACCTCCTTCCCCCCAGTCTGCCCCCTCCCAGGAAAATTTGGAATGCGATCCGGCATACTCTGAGGAACTGTTTTCTGGACCCTTCCCAGAGTCACAAACCACTTCTCAGGTTGCTGCTGACCTCGTTCCCGATGCCCAAGTTTTCCAACTGTCGCATTATGTGGGTGATGATGATGATGACAATGTTTTGACTTAGTGGAAGAAGTTTGTAAAGAGGTGTCGGACGATGAGGAGACATGGTTGTCAGACAGTGGTGAAGTTGTTGTCAGGGCAGGAAGTCCGAGGGGGGAGCAGACTGAGGAATCGGAGGATGACAAGGTGACTGACCCAAGCTGGGTTGATAAGCCGAGTGAAGACAGTGCTTCTGAGGCGAGTGTTGCACCAGACTTTGGAAGAGGCAGTGGTGTGGCCAGAGGCAGAAGCAGGGCCAGAGCTGGTGCATCAGCAGCAACTGTTTAATGTAGTGAAGCTCCCGTGGCGAGGCCTAGATGTTCGAAAGTCTGGAGGTTCTTTAAAGAAAGTGAGGATGACCGACGGACTGTGGTGTGCAACTTGTGCCACACCAGGATCAGCAGGGGTGCCATCACTACCAGCCTAACCACCACCAGCATGCGCAGGCATATGAGTGCTAAACACCCCACTCAATGGAACCAAGGCCGTTCACCTCCTGCGGGTCACACCAATGCTCCTTCCCCTGTGTCACTCGCTGCCTCTGCTAGTCAACCCCCTGCCCAGGACCCCGGCACGAGTACCTCCCGCCGGAAAACCACACCTTCGCCTCCACGATCCTCCACAGTGTCCACCAATGTGTCCCAGCGCAGTGTTCAGCTGTCTTTACAGCAGACGCTGGAGCGCAAAAGGAAATACAGTTCCACCCACCCACATGCCCAAGCCCTCAATGTCCACATCTCCAAATTGCTGAGACTGGAGATTCTGCCCTATAGGCTGGTAGAAACCGAGGCCTTTCGGAATCTCATGGCGGTGGCTGCCCCTCGGTATTCGGTCCCCAGCTGCCACTATTTTTCCCGATGTGCCGTCCCAGCCCTACACCAGCACGTGTCACAGAACATTATCCGTGCCCTGACCAACGCTGTTTCTGAGAAGGTCCACCTAACCACGGACACGTGGACAAGTGCTGCCGGGCAGGGACACTATATCTCACTGACGGCACATTGGGTTAACTTGGTGGAGGCTGGGACCGAGACTTACCCTGGGGCCGCTCATGTACTGCCCACACCAAGGATTGCGGGGCCTACCTCGGTCACGGTCTCTCAAACGTACTATGCCTCCTCCGACCCCTTCTCCTCCTCCTCCACCGAATTACCATCCGTGGGCACGGCGCCTTCAGTCGGTAGCTCTAGGCGCAGCAGCAGTGCCGTGGGTAAGCGCCAACAGGCGGTGCTCAAACATCTGAGCTTAGGTGACAAAAGGCACACCGCCCAAGAGCTGTTACAGGGCATCACGGCGCAGACCGATATGTGGCTGGCACCGCTGAACCTCAAGCCAAGGCATGGTTGTGTGTGACAACGGGCGTAACCTGGTGGCGGCTCTGCAACTCGGCAGACTGACACATGTGCCATGCCTGGCCCACGTGTTCAATCTCATAGTTCAGCGGTTCCTCAAGACATAACGCAATCTGTCTGAGGAGGAAGAGGAGGAGAATGTCGGCGAGACAGAAGAGGGTACCAGTGCTCAGTCCTTCTGAACTCTTGAGCGTGTATGGGCTGAAGAGGAGGAGGAGGAAATGGAGAGTCAGGCCAGTGAGGAGAGGGAATTCTTGCGTGTTGGGACTCTGGCGCACATGGCAGACTTCATGTTAGGCTGCCTATCCCGTGACCCTCGTGTTAGAAGCATTTTTCAAACACCGATTACTGGATGTTCACTCTCCTGGACCCACGGTACAAGCAGAACCTTTCCACTCTCATCCATAGTAACATAGTAACATAGTTTATAAGGCCGAAAAAAATACATATGTCCATCCAGTTCGGCCTGTTTTCCTACAAGTTGATCCAGAGGAAGGCAAAAAACCCCTGTGCGGTAGAAGCCAATTTTCCTCACTTTAGGGGAAAAAATTCCTTCCCGACTCCAATCAGGCAATCAGAATTACTCCCTGGATCAACAACAACCCATATCTAGTAACTATAACCTGTAATATTATTACCCTCCAGAAATACATCCAGGCCCCTCTTGAACTCTTTTAGTGAACTTACCATCACCACCTCCTCAGGCAGAGAGTTCCATAGTCTCACTGCTCTTACCGTAAATAATCCTCTTCTATTTTTGTGAACAAACCTTCTTTCCTCCAGACGCAGAGGATGTCCCCTCGTCATGGTCACTGTCCTTGGGATCTCCCCTCAGTCGTCTTTTTTCTAAAGTGAATAAGCCTAATTTTGATAATCTTTCTGGGTACTGTAGTCCACCCATTCCAGCTATGACTTTAGTTGCCCTCCTCTGAACCCTCTCCAGCTCTGCTATGTCTGCCTTGTTCACAGGAGCCCAGAACTGTACACAGTACTCCATGTGCGGTCTGACTAGTGATTTGTAAAGTGGCAGGACTATGTTCTCATCACGGGCATCTGTGCCCCTTTTGATGCAACTCATTATCTTATTGGCCTTGGCAGCAGCTGTCTGACACTGGTTTCTGCAGCTTAGTTTGCTGTTCACTTAAATTCCTAGGTCCTTTTCCATGTCAGAGTTACCGCAATGTTTTACCATTCAGTATGTACTGGTGACTTGCATTATTCCTTCCCATATGCATAACCTTACATTTGTCAGTGTTAAACCTCATCTGCCACTTCTCTGCCCAAGCCTCCAGTCTATCCAGATCCATCTGTAGCAGTGTACTGTCCTCTTCTGTGTTAATTACTTTACACAGTTTAGTGTCATCTGCAAAAATTTATATTTTACTGTGCAAACCTTCTACAATATCATTATTAATATATTGAAGAGAATAGGGCCCAATACTGACCCCTGTGGTACCCCACTAGTGACAGTGACCTAATCTGAGTATGTACCATTAATAACCACCCTCTGTTTTCTATCACTGAGCCAGTTACTTACCCACATACAGACATTTTCTCCTAGGCCAAGCATTCTCATTTTATATACCAACCTTTTATGTGGTACAGTGTCAAATGCTTTGGAGAAGTCCAGATATACAACATCCATTGATTCCCCACGGTCAAGTCTAGAACTTACCTTCTCATATAAAATGATTAAATTGGTTTGACATGAACGATCCCTCATGAAGCCATGCTGATATGGAGTTATTTGCTTATTTTCATTGAGGTACTCCCAAGATAGCATCTCTTCGAAAACCTTCAAACAGTTTTACCCACGACAGAAGTTAAACTTACCGGTCTATAGTTTCCGGGCTCTGTTTTTGGACCCTTTTTGAATATTGGCACCACATTTGCTGTGCGCCAATCCTGTGGAACGCTCCCTGTCAGTATAGAGTCCTTAAATATCAAGTATAAGGGTCTGGCAATGAACATTACTTAATTCTCTTAGGATACGGGGGTGTATGCCATCCGGTCCTGGTGATTTCTCTATTTTAATCTTTTTAAGACGCCCCAGTACTTCTTCCTGGGTCAGACAGGGCACTTTTAAAGGGGAATTCCACTTTTATATTATGCATTTCATCTGACAGTTTATTTTCCTCAGTGAATACAGTGGAGAAAAAAATATTTAACAGTTTTGCTTTCTCCTCATCGCTCTGTGCAACTCCCCCCTCATTACTCTGTAAGAGGCCGACACCTTCAGATTTATACTTTTTAGTATTTATATATTTGAAGAACATTTTAGGGTTAGTTTTACTCTCTTTACCAATTAGTCTTTCAGTCTCTAGTTTGGCTGCTTTTATTTGTCTTTTACAAATTATATTTTTTTCCTTATAGTTTTTCGATGCTTCCTCACTCCCCTCCTGCTTTAGTGATTTAAATGCTTTCTGTTTGTCATTTATTGCTTTCTTTACAGTTCTATTTATCCACATTGTTTTTTTCTTGTTTCTTATCATTTTATTCCCATAAGGTATGTACCTCTCACAATTAGATATTAGGATGTTTTTAAAAATATCCCATTTTGTGGCTGTATTTTTATTTTCGAGGATTTTGTCCCAGTTAGTTAGACCTATGGCCTCTCTTAGTTGGCTAAATTCAGCATTTTTGAAGTTTGGTATTTTTGTTCATCCCTGAAGAAATGCTTTTTTTAAATGACAATTTAAAGGTTATTATTTTATGGTCACTGTTACCCAGGTGTCCCCCAACCTGCACATCTGTTGTTCTGTCAAGTCTATTGGTTAATACTAAGTCCAGTATGGCCGTCCCTCTAGTCTTGTCCTGAACCAGTTGGGAAAGGTAATTGTCTTTGGTTATTGCCAAGAACCTGTTTCCTTTATGAGATATACAGGTTTCAGTTTCCCAGTCTATATCTGGGTAGTTGAAGTCCCCATAATAACAACCTAATTATGATTTGCTGCCTCGTCTATTTCATTTAGAAGTCGATTTTCTGTGGCCTATGATATATATTAGGTGGTTTATAATAAACTCCTATTAGTATTTTATTATTGTTTTTGGTTCCATTTATTTCTACCCACAGTACTCACATCTTCATGTCCCTCACTTATATCTTCCCTGATTGTGGTCTTTAGACAGACTTTACATAAAGGCAGACCTCCCCTGCCGGTTTTGACGATCCTT